>BCLH01000357.1:135043-146245 GCA_001602315.1 Zoysia pacifica | reverse complement strand
TCCTGGGCACGGTCGGCGGCTCTGGCACGGCCGCGCGGCGCTGCGACGCGGCGCGTATGAGCTCGCGCAGGTCGTCGTCGTCGTCGAGGAAGGAGCGGCGCGACGACGACGCGCTGAAGCTGTACGCGGGCGCCCCGCCGAAGCTCGGGTACCCGAAGGCCGCGTCCGCGGGCAGGTGGCCCGCGCACCCCGTGAGGGTCCGGACGTAGAAGTCGCGCGCCGCGACCAGCGCCCGCCGCGGCGCGCGCCACAGCCAGCTCAGGTGGAGAAGCTTGGTGCTGCTGCCTCCTCCTCTGCTCATCGTGGCTTCTTCGTCTTCGTGCTTCTGTGATTACAGCTTACAACTCTGTTCTTGGCGAGGAAGGCGGCTAACGACCGAAAAGTAGAAGTGACACAGAAGAGATAAACCAACGGGCGATGATGCTTATAAAGACACGCGCAAGTGGAGAAGGATCATCGGTAGTAGTAAATGGAGTGCTGAACGGCTTTATTACACGGTCTTTGTTTGGTTAATTTTTTTTCCATCTCTTGCTTAAAAAAATTCGAGAGATAAAATATTCACTGGAAATCTAGATTTTTCTGTTAGTAGCGTGCTATTTTTGACTGCACCTCATGTGTCCCTTGGTCTAAGGTCCATGGCGGACAAGGATGGAAAGCTCGGTTTGGTGCATCGGTGCATGCCAAATGACGAGCAACGG
Source organism: Zoysia pacifica (assembly GCA_001602315.1). NCBI lineage: Eukaryota > Viridiplantae > Streptophyta > Magnoliopsida > Poales > Poaceae > Zoysia > Zoysia pacifica. The sequence continues at coordinate 145,547 of BCLH01000357.1, read as the reverse complement.
CGTTGTTAGGACCTTGATTCACAACCATGTTGTTTCTCTCTCGGCTCTCATCTCCAACGAGTAACCTTGATTCACATCCAACAGGAAGTTACGGTCAGCGGATCGTTGACACCTGAAGCTATCTTACAGTACCACCACCATCATCCTGACGCTGGTTTCTTGTTCATCTTCAATGTTCCCTGTCCATGACCTCGCCTCCAGCGCTGACTTTCCGAGCGATCACGCAGCAGAGACGACCCAGCCTGGTGCGGTGCTAGTAGCAGCGTCGAGATACTAGCGCTTTGATTGATCCGGTGACGCGTAGTGCTAGTAGTAGTAGTAGTAGTAGTAGTAGTAGTAGTAGTAGTAGTAGTAGTAGTAGTAGTAGTGGTACTCGGATCACTTTCAAAAATGGATAGATTGCGTGGGAGCTGGGAGCAGTGAGATGCGCCGAGGGAAAGGGACAGAACTCCATCATACGTATTGATTACTACACCAGATTGATTGATACTCCTTCAAGCTGTAGCAAAACCAACCAATCGGCTGTTCGAGCAGCCAAATCACCGTGCCAGGCCCCAAGATTGCCAAGAATCTAGTGCTCTCGACTTGCCTGAAAGGCTGAAACCAACGGCGGAGACGACAGTGACGCCACGAATTCTTTGCTCCGCGTCCTTCTCCCGGAAAGATCCTTCGCGTATATGTCCGTTTCAAACTGCATTTGATAGTAGCGATTCAAACTTCAGAAATGGACGAATCGGTCAGAGCACGCGACTCCGAACCTGAACCTGGGGGTTGGGAGATGACCACGGATCGTCATCGTTTTCAGTGACCCTCCGTCAGAGCGGGAGGGAAGAAAGAAGAAGAAGAAGAAGAACTGAAGAAGGCGGCGGCGGCTTTGAGCCGTGGGTCCGGTCAACATGGCGACTGCACGAGGATGTTTTTTCAATTGTTCAGAAGATTCTATCTACAGACTACACGTACGCGGTCCAGTTTTCATACTGTTGACTTTACCTGATGAGTGTGGGAGAGCAGAGCATGGTGTTAATTAGTTCGAGGAACTTGTTAAACAGCGAATAACCGATCGTTGGTCAGGCAACATGTTATGGGGGTTTTGACGTTTGTGTTGCACATAACAACAGACTTTCAGTCAGGCGAAAGGGGAAAACAAAGGGTTGCTGCGTTAAAATTTGACTGGCGAAATGTCGTGGATGTGTTAGACCGACCTGATCAAAGGTTGGTTGATTGTTTACTGCTAATAATAACGCAAACGGCTCTCTGCTTCCTCTCGTCGCGGTTCGTGACTGCAAATCGCTAGTGCTACATAAGACATGTCCAAACGGGTCGTGCCAAGTGGGCTGGCCCCAAGCGCAAAAAAAAAAATGCCTCGTTCAAGCACGGCACGGCCCGATTCATTTCATGCCCGGGCCGACCCGGTACGAGCTGCGGATCGTGCTTAGGCCGAGTGTTCAGCCTGACGGGCGGCATGGCCCAGTCCGTTTGGAATTTATTAATTTTAATTTTATTTTATATATAGTAAAATGATTTTATATATAGTCAAATTAGATAATGTGGTGTAGTGGTAAAGTGGCTACTTCGGGTTTAATTCCCACTTTTCTCACTATATTTTGCATTATTTAGCATTGTGTTTAACTAATTGGGCTAAAAATACAATTGGACCCGTGTGCTTAATGAGCTGACCCGTCACGAATATTAAATTTTGAGCCATACCGTGTTCCTGCGCCTGAGCCCGTGAGCTAGGGTGGCACGGCGCGTTAGGCACGGCGTGCCGGGCTGGTTCGAAACTAAATGGGCCTTGCCATTTAGTGTCTGGGCCAGGCCGAGCGGCCCGTTTAGCCATTTATTGTACTACATGGTCGGTGCGGTTCAACCTGCAGGGAGAAAATGAATCAAGAAGCTCCTTCCACTGGGCTAAAGGGGAAAAAAAAAATCAAACCCGTGATGGGCCTCCAAGATCCAAAGACAGGCCCAAACTCAGAAGGTTTGGCAAGTCTTCGCTTCACCCTGCACTGAACCGCTGTGAGCTGTGACTCAGACGTGTGTTTCATACTGGAAAGTCTTCAAGATTTTGGTGCAGCTCTGTTCAAATGGTATGTGCCGTTTGCTGCTGGATTCGTAGTTGCGAACTTGTTTTGATGCTTTGAAAATATCTAGTGGTTGCAGGTCTACGAAGAACTTGCAGGTACGTCGTGGGTCAGAAGAAACTCACCGAGCGTCAGCGTCGCCATTTCAAATTCGGAGTGCCGCAGAACCATCTCAACCCCACATGTTAATTTGAAACCACACGTGCAGATAGTCCTCTCACCTATTTTTCCACGTTTCAAGATTACTAGACCATCCAAATCTGCACGGAATGAACAGGCCAGGCGACAGGCAACGATGTTCCAGAAACCGAAGACCCTTCGTTCGATGTGGAAAATTCCATGCCATGAACTGGGATTCTTGATAGACCCTGACTAATCTGAGCTCTTCCACGTTAATTTCATGCAGACTCTGATGTATCCATCAGTCAGTCACCCTGCAGGTAATCAGATGGCTCGTCCATCTAACCCATCAACGTCCAAACGGATCGATACTTCTATAATCTGGACCGTCACAACAACTTTATGTTTCAGCGTCTGCACCCGACTGCTAAACAGAGGCGCAGTTGATCGAGTATTATGGCGAAGTCCAAGTGAAGACGCGAACAGGTGTTAGCTGGAGTCAGTCGCTTATGCGGAACACATTGCCTTAAGAGAGGCTGATTGATGGATACGAGTATATACAGAAACGGCATTAAGTATTGTAGATAGATGGGGCTATGCTTATCTGCATATCGAATATCCATTGGCGGGTACGTTGTCGTCAACTCACTGATACAAAGTTGGAAGCTAGTCATAACTGGAGAGCATATATAAGCCGTGTGGATTCGAGATCATTAGTTTCAGCAACAAATGTGCAGGTCGTTGATACTTTATCTGCGAGAAATTTGAAGCGCATGAATTTGGGTGTGTTCAGGACGAGCTTCACTGTGTCCTGTTGTCAGTATCCGCTACAGCAAAAAAAAAAAAAAAATAGTGTGAGGCTATAGCCACAGCCACAGCTGCCGCTGCAGCCCAAGCTTCCGAACGCGCCTTTTGTTCAGATTATCGGGTATTATAAAAAGGGCGTGTAAGTTCATGTGTGCAAACCAAGCTGGAGGAATTTGGTTGTCTTACTGCGTGATCGATCGTTGTTGATTTGTTAAAAAAACAGTCGTCGCAGCATGACTTGCGCCAAGACTGTAAACCAACGATGTTCTTCTCAACGCATGGCGCACGGGATAATCTATCTCTAAACGGCATAACAAGTTAACAATTGTCCATAGAACAAACGCCTATATATGCAAGGAGCAATACCATACAGGAAAATCTGTTTATGGAACGAAATTATGACGCATTATTCACGCTAATTATGGCTCAATCAATGGTGGTGATCCTGAGTGTAGATGTAGTCGGTGTGCGCGACGAGGGTCCGCTCTGCCATGCACTCGTCCTCGTCGCCGGCGTCCTCGCACCCGCCTTCCGCCACCAAGTCCGCCGCCGCAGCCTCCTGCGCGAAACATCGCCGGCCGGCCAAAACTTCAGTCCGGCTTCCATCTCTAGCTAGATCGTGCGCCAGATCAACGAGAAGATTAATAGATAGATACCTGGTGGCGATGATGAGGAGAGACCGCACCGGGCGCTGCCGCGGCCGGGTCGGCCCGGCCAGCCATCGCCACGGATGTCGACAACGACGCCAGGAGGAGCACGGCGAACGCCGCCGCGACCACCATCACAACAGCCCGTGCCATGGATGTTGGTCACAGATCGCCTGTTCGCTGGCTAGATTTTTGGGGAGGAGAGAAATGGAATGTGAGGATTGAAGGGGAGAAGTGCTGGGAGGCTACTTTTAAAGACAGAAATGGCTGCGGCAATGGCAACAAGCGTGTCGCGCGACACGTACAGGTCAGGCAGTTGGCACGCCGGCACCTAGCGCCGCACCACACGAGAAGACGCCACGACCATGAGTCTAGACCGCACCACCCCTCCCCACATAGTAAGACCCACCTTATAGCCCACACATTAACAGCTGTCATCAGAGGGCATCGCTGTTGAGAATTCTCTCACACAGCCAAATGCAGTGGCCGACACAGAAGAACGGCCAAGAGGGGGCTTTCATCTCTTCTTTCTCCTCCAGCCCTCTCCTCCTCTCTCCCTCTTGTGAGTGGCTGCTGGGGCCCCGATGGATCTGCCGCTAGCTAAATGGTCAGCCCACATAGCAGGGAGTGGATCTGCCGCTAGCCAAATGGTCAGCCCACATAGCAGGGAGTGGATCTGCCGCTAGCCAAATGGTCAGCCCACATAGCAGGGAGTGGCTGATTGTTGTCACCTCTTACACCTGTTACTATTCTTGCTAATGAACAAAGCCCAAAGTGACATACAGCAACACAACATTACATATCCCATGTCAAAATACAGTTATCAAGACTACTTACATCCCCTGCTCGTCTAATCTCCTATTACAAGACAACCAACATGCCTAATTTAGTAGATAACCCAAAAGACCAGATGATCGACCCAAAATGCACCTTATAGTCAGCAGATAGCCCTCGGCGCACATGACACGAGCAAAAGCAGCTCCAAACAAGACCTCCATCCCGGTAGCGCAAGCTCAGCTAGTGAGCGACGAGAGCATGCCGCCGCCGCTCTTGTTCGGCACCACCACCTCCCTGCCAGGGCCTTTTAGACAAATGAGGGGCGTGGTGTTGGTGGCGGCCCCAGGTGAACCTGACAGGTCGCTCCAGTCCATCAGCTTCAGAAGATCCTCGTCGCTGATGTCTGTCTGGATCATCCTGTCTGCCTCGTCCTGCTCCTCCCTTAGCAGTGCCAACAACTCAACCTCCTGCATTCCAGTGAGCACATCAGCGATAATATTCAGAGAGTCATCCAGTTATTTTTGGTGTTCCCATTCATAACAGATTTTAATTTGCTACTCTATATTGTACTTGGGAGGAACTTATATTTCCTTTTGTAAATTCTTGACGCTAGGACAAGCGAGCTCGTGTTCAATTTTAAACTAGCTTGGTTGTCCTAACGTGTTGAACTTGCAAACAGAGGGAGTGTATTACGTCTAAGGCATTAGGCTTCGCTCCATCTTGCTCAAATCGGCCCTCGCCGATCACCACATGTTCCAGCCTCAACTTCCCAAAAGCTCTCTTAATGATCCGTCCCCGCAACAATGAGAAGATGAGTAAGCCTATCCAACAGAAAATAACCAAACAACAAATCTAAAGAATAGTCCAACTGCTCCTCTGTCGCGCACTCCGTCTCTGAGATACACTGTGATACACTTATCAGTCTCTAAATCAGTAGCTGATACGCAAACACAACAAAATGTATATCAAACATATACTTCGAAAAGAAAAACTAGACAGGACTTTTAGTGGCAACACCGCGAAGATCTCTACGATCTTACACCGGTTGACCAACTAAAAACAGAGCAGACAATAAAACACCAGGATCCAAATCCACAAGCAAAATTGAGAAGCAAAACGAAACCAGCACATCACTTACGCGATCCTCACTGTCTAAAACCATAAATGCAGACAAATGAGTATATAAAGTACTCAGCAAGCTTTAACACTAAGCAAAGGTATAAATATGAATGCACATTGATTGTAGCAAAGATGAAGCAAAAAAGTCCATGTTGTCAAAAAGCCAGTTTTATGCAAAATTCACTAAAAAAATTTTCAAAAAGGAGTGAAAGCATTTATTATCCATATTTTAATATGTTGAAACTGAGAGAGTATAAACCGTTCTCGCCAGTTCCTAAGTTTTAACTGAAAAGGCCTCCACTATCCTCTCCGGACACTTTCTAAAACACGGGTAGCTACACGCACTCACACATCAATACAGTATAGAAAATATAATCGTAAAGCGCCCGAACAGTAGCATATCAACACCGTGACAACGGCCTACTCAGAAGGATTTTTAACTCTGCAGATGTTGTACACTGTACCCACAGATTATGCTACTCCTGATCATTAGAGTTGCATAACGTCTATCCCACATCTACGCAGTTTTCCACAGATTTCACTCAAAGTGCAAACAGAGGGCATCTCTCAAGGTCTCCCAGGCCGTCGATGACGCGTCGGTACATTCTCGGAACCGGTCGTGAATATCCACCACATTCACGCCTTTTCCTGGTCCCCTCCAATCTCGGATATTACTAAACCAGAGACTATATCCGCGGGCTTACGCTCTCGTGACGCGAGCAATTACCGTCGAAGGCCAGACAGCGAGTCATCTCACGCTTTTCTCCTATTCTCTTGTGTCTTCACTACCGACCCCCAGTGGTTCGATGTGAAAAGAATACGTAGAGGGAATAAGTCCTACCCAAAATGTACAGGTTCTGTGGTTGTACGAAAATTACCAAGTCGAAGACTAACGAATCGGTTCTTATATGACAGGGGTGGTGGTTTCATCCACGGCAGGTAGACCACAACGAAGCCTACACACCTATCACCATCCCCTCAGGTGAGCCTCATCACACGGCTAAAAACATCCCCTCTTCACCTAGCACCAGTTGTTCTAATCCTGCCCTCTTTTATTTGTACTCACACCACTAAACTCTTTCAACTCATTTTGCAAATTAATGGTATATGGTGCGGCGGTGCGGAGCACCGTAAATGAGATACTAAGCAGATCTAATACAAGATAATATCCGTTCTGTAAAACTATCTAGGGACGAAATCTCTATGACTATCAAGGACACTTCGTCAATGATTTTCAAGAAAAATATTCATATTTATATATCAAATTACTGATATAAATATAAATACCTAAGAACAAGTAGGATTATGACTAACACAATGTTTCAAACCAAAATATCATGCATAGCAGAATAAATAGGCACTATAGGAGTATTAGCAAATTATAAGTTTCAATATGAGGTTAGAGCTTGCCTGCAAATTCTTTAATCTTCAAACTTGAGGCTTCTTCTTCAAGATCTCAATCTTCAATTTCTGGCTTCGCGTCTAATCTACAAGCTTCTCCTCATATGTAAACCTTTTGGTTTCTCTTGAAGTTTGACTTTTCCTTACACTCAGCGTTATCTACGCAAAGAAAAGACCTAATAAAACTACTGCGAAAGAGATAAAACTCAAAGAGCGATAAAATCCAAAGAACTTCAACTAAGAATCAGATAACACCGCGAGGAAAACTTAGGGAAAATCATGCATGTTGCGGTGCCTATTGACTTAAAGTAAGGTTCTGTGAAGGGTTAACATGCATTCTTGCTAGTACGAGCGGGAACACGGTGTGTAACTTATGTCATTTTGTGCATACTTTAATTTAGAGCTATTAACTAAATAATCATATCGTTTGTGCTAATAGGTGACATGTGCACTAATGTATGCCAATATATTGCACGGGCTTTCTTGTGAATATTTTTTGATTCTATTATATAATTGAACTCTTACACTAAATATATGGCACTAACTGTGATGTGATGATGAGCATATTGCTACTGTTAGTTATTTAGTTTATACCTATATGAATATACTACTTTAGATGCTTAATGGTTAATTTCCTAACTTATTTTATATAATTAAATTATTAAAGCTAACAAGTGACACAAGCGCTAAAAGGTGCCATTACATGGGTGACTGCATGGCAGGTTGCTTATGGGCTGCTAACTAAAGTGTTTACTTACTTCCTAGCACTCTGTTATTAGTGTTTAACTATTAATTCTATAATTCTAATTTTAAGTTAGGTTATTTAGTGCTAACATGGGTGCGTATACTAATGTGTGCTAAATAATGAGGTTATGCTTTGCTGTGGCATGCCTTAGCTAGTATAAATCTATGCTTAGAATGCATCATAACTAAAGACTTGCACTAACAACGATAAAACAAATACAAAGAACAACAATTAAACTCTACGAAGAACTTACTATTAAAGCAAACCAGCAAGAGCAGATGTTGGCTGAGGTTTGAATGATTAGATGTGGTGAAGCTCAAGACAACGGTTCTAACGGTGTCAAAATCGCTGAAAACGGAGTTGAGACGTGGTGGTGGTGAGACGACCAAGGTGTTCACGATGGAAAACAGGGCATTCCCCTCGTGGACACGCTACCCGACACGTGTCCACAGCTGTCAGGTGTGTGTGTGCAGGCGTGAAACAAGGGACAAATCTTGTGGTGATGTTGCCAGCTGGTCTGTGACCGAAAACTGGCAAAGGCTGTGTGGACACTTGGCTCGGCCTGTGTTCACGGCCTCTGGACATTTGCGTGTCCAGAATCGAGAAAAATCATATGGACACGTGGTTCGACCTGTGTCCACGGCCCCTAGACACGCGGGTGCCCATAATCGGAGATTTCTCCGTGGACACAGAGTTCTATGATGTGTTCGTGGACACGTGAACATGTGAGCTATGATCGTGTCCGTGAACACGTGGACTGTGACGAGTCCGTGGACACGTGAAAGTGAAAGTTCGAGGTTTTGTGAAAGTTCGAAGATTCGTGGACACGTGAGAGTGAAAGTTCGTTGTTTTGTAGGAGTTCGGGGATTCGTGGACACGTGAGAGTAAAAGTTCGGGGTTTTGTGAAAGTTCGAGGATTCGTGGACACGTGAGAGTGAAAGTTCGAGGTTTTGTGGAAGTTCGGGGATTCGTGGACACGTGAGAGTGAAAGTTCGTGGTTTTGTGGAAGTTCGGGGATTCGTGGACACGTGAGAGTGGAAGTTCGGGGTTTTGTGGAAGTTCAGAGATTTGTGGACACGTGAGAGTGAAAGTTCATGGTTTTGTGGAAGTTCGGAGATTCGTGGACACGTGAGAGTGAAAGTTCGTGGTTTTATGGGAGTTCGGAGATTCGTGGATATGTGAAATTGTGACATGTCCGTGGGCACGTGGACACGTGAAAACTGTGTCTGTAGACACGTGGCCAGTGCTGTGTTCGTGCGCATGGACACGTCCTCCGAGTCCGGTAGTGACCCGACTGGGGGTCACGGAAGCGTGACCGTGTCCAAGCTCGTGGACACGAGGTCCGGGTCCAGTGGTGACCCGGCTCGAGGTCACAGGATCGTGACTGTGTCCATGCTTGATTCGGGGTCATAGGAAAGTGACTGTTTTCGAGCTCTAAGACACATATGAACGGATCAGCCGGCTACCATGTCAGGGACACGTGCCGACTACCGTGTCCGACCCTCAAGGTGTGTATGTCTGAATGGGTGTTTCTGTAATAGCAAAGATGAACAAGGGTCTTGATGTATATAGGAATAGGATTATTTTGTAATAAAACAAGAGATCAAGGGGACCTTTCTACAAAAGTGGATTTTTACCATGTGGCTTCCTCTTTCTCAACAGAGGGTTGATGCACCGGGTCCACGGCCCCGTGGACCAAGGCCAATGGCTGGTGCACGAGCACGCGCGTGGACCACGACGGCAGGCCAGCCTGTGAGGGCTCGCCGGTCTCGGGGAAGGGCCGGGGGTGCAAGAGGGGGGCGCAGCGAGTCCGGCTCTGGGGTCAAAGAGGCCGGGGAGGCGACGGCAAGTGCTGGCGGCGGCCAAGGTCGGCGTACGACACCGGGGACGGCGCCTGGCCAGCAGGAGTATCGAGGTAGCTCGAGGCTGGACGCAAGAGGGAGAGGTTGCGCTGTGGAGACTGGCCGTGGGCTCAGAGGAGCCAGGCGGAGGCAATACCGCGATGTCAATGGATAAGAACGGCGCAGCAAGACAGCGCACGCGCAGCTCGGCTTTGGCTAGGCGCCGTCGGAAATTGGTACAGCTCGAAGGGAGGAGAGGCCGCGTGGATGGCTCGCTCGACACCGGAAGGAGGGCAGCTCGCCGGAGATGGTGGATTTCGGCTGTAAGCCCCGGCGTGCCTGTGAAGCGCCGAGACTGTCGATGGAGAGGGCTGAAACTCGGTGGCGACGACGTCTGCAGGGCACCGGCGTGGCGTAGACTGCTTGAGGCGGCCAAGGAGCAGCATGGTACTTTGGTGAGCCTCTCCTCGGGCTCATATGAGTCAAGGAAAGGCCGTAGAGTGCCGGCGACAGAGGATGGCAGCGTGCCACGACGGTGTGCGGCGCCAGACAGCAGGACGGCCTGAGAGCCTCGAGACTCTGGCGGAGCAGCACAAGGGTGACGCAGTGGAGCTTCACATGGGCTCAGGGGGAGCCAGGGCAACGTCGCAAAGCACCGGCAACGGAGAGCTGGCAGCGAGCTGTGGTAGCGCACGGTGGAGCTTGGCCTCAGGCGACGCTTCCCAAAATTGATGACCTTGAGAGGTATAGAAGGGCGTGAGAGTGACTCATGGTTTCCTGGAAAGAGAGGTTCACCGGAGGAGGCGAATTGTGGCGGCGGCCCTCATCGGTGAGCAGTGACGACAGTGAAGAATGTTGAAAATGGGGCTGCATTCAGCAGTGGTGGAGGCCAGCTGCGGTGCAAAGGGCAGAGAGAGTCTAGGCAACAGGGATGTCATGCGTGCGGCACGCCAGCCAGCGCGTGGC
>BCLH01000357.1:109127-135033 GCA_001602315.1 Zoysia pacifica | reverse complement strand
CGTGGCGAGCTGCGAGGGCGCAGGCATGGCGCGTGGCTGGCGAGTGACAGCGCGGCGTCGGTGCTGGCGGGCGCGAGAGACCGAGAGGAGAGAGGAAGGAGGAGGCGCTGAGGGGTGGGACCCACGGATTTTTTCCATTTTCAAATTTTCTCGAAATTCCTGCAGGAGCTCTCTGTTTTTCTTATAAAAGAGCAACTTTTCGAGCTCCGATGAATGCGAAATTTTGCAGGGTTAAAGAAATTTTTAAGATGAACAACTTTCGTTTTGAGATCATCTTAAAATTCGGTTTTGATTTTACTCTACAAAATTCGGAAAGCAAGTGGCTGTTTGAAGGAGTAAATTAATTTGAACGAAGTCAAATAGGTCTTAAAGAAATTAGGCGGGTTTAGAATTTAAGGAATTCGATAGGCTCAAGATTCAAGGTTTGAGTTCAAAGAAGTTGAATGGATTTGAAATTTAAATATAACTGGTTGGATTTAGGATTCAAAGAATGGGATTAAGAACGCAAGAAAATAAACGTTACAAAAAAAAAACAAAAAGGGCTCAATCACTTGTCACACTTCAAATTTTAATATTTTAAAATTTTCAATTTAGATAAGTTTTAATTTAGTGAGGTTTTCACCTTTTTGAAATAGGAAAAAAAAAAGAAAAAGTGAGAAGTGAAAAAAATTTGTTAGGGTGAAAGTTAAAAGAAATTTGAATTTCGCATTTTTAAACTTGTCCTAAAATTTGAAACGTCACAACCTCAACAGAATGTGATGTGGCCAGCCTGTACACATGCACTGGATGTGTTTGACCAATCCGGTGGCATCGATCCATAGCCTGCAAATCCATCTGAGGGTTCTGAAACATAAAACAGAAATTTGTTGTGTCAGAACTATTATTGTACATAACTGAATGTTACGTGACTAGTAACAGGTACATCAGCTATTCAGACGTTCAATGCTTGACATCTTGGCAAGGAACATTATGCCTGAAGAACTAAGAGAATTACCCAGTCACTATCACATAGGATACACGTATCAGCAGCGGTAAGATTGATACCAAGCCCACCAGCTCGTGTGCTCAGGAGGAAGATATTCATGCTGCTCTTCAAATCATTAAATTCTGCTATCTGCCACAAGAAATAGAAGAAAACATAACCGTGAGAAACTGCGATAAAAGAATCATTAGTTCCTAATGGACAAAAGATTATTTCCCACACTGATGAAGATGTAACAAAACCAAAATGTCACAAAGCAGATTTCGGTTTTTACAAGCGTTATTTACCAGTAACAAATAGTAATGTGCCTCCAAGCTGAATACATCACCTGCTTCAGACCAATCATGAGCAAGGGAAAGAACTAGTGTAGTATTGAAACAAACAGCCTAGTAGGAAACAACAACCTACCACTACAACATTAATGAAAAATACAAACAGTAATAGAAGAGTACTACAATGCACCTTGATGCAGATCACAAAGATAGTTGAATTCTTCATCATGTAGATCTTATCAAGTAAAACAGTACAGTACAGAATACCACATCACCTGCCTCCTCCTCTCTTCCAACTTAACACCACCATCGATTCTACAAACTTCGAGGCCTTTTGACTCTAAGTAATACTCTATAATATCCAACACTTTTGTCCATTGTGAAAATATAAGAACCTATAGGAACTGCAATTCAGATTGGGAAAGATAAAAGCAGAAAAACTTGAACCTACAAGAGGTGAGAATCATATACCTTGTGCTTTCGTGCAAGCAGCAAATTAAGTAACCTGTCAAAAAGTTGGAATTTACCACATTGTTCCAAAAGCTTCTCAATAGGAGGATAGATGTAGCGACCGAGTTTTCACTTACCTTTCGATAAGTCTCGATCTCACGTAACATTGCCAATTCCAAAAGTTTGACAATCACGATATCACAAGCGATTAATCAAAAAACTATAACAGAAATATTAAACAAGAAACAAATTAGAAAATAGTAGATCAAAGTGAAATTATTAAAATAAAATCCTTCAAAGAGGTCCATCGGCACGCAGGCCAGAAATATCTCAGAGCAGATATATCTCTATCGTGAATCCAACAAAAGCAACGGCGGAAGCATCAACACGGAGACAGTAGCGAACCTCCTCCACACAGGCTAGCTCGAGCGCAGGAGCGGACGTCACGGCCGTCAGAGATGTAGTCGAAGTCGAAGCTAAGAGTATCCTCTGAAAACAACAAATTAGAAAGCCGTGAGTACGAATACTCAGCAAACCGCGTACTACCTAACAACAATGTATGCATGCAAATGGTTTCAAAGGTAAAGGCATGGCTCAAGTGCTAAATGCAAGTTTAAAACATTTTATTTTATTTAAAGTATGCAATAAAGCTTTATTTTCAAACTTGTCAAATTTTATTATCTTGCCCCGCAGAGATCTCCGTTACCTCGGACGGGGGTTCATTTTAATGCCGATGTAATCTCCACACTCAGCCACAGCTCAAAGGCCGGAGTCGAAAACATTTAAAAAAAGAGAGGAGAAAGAAAAACAAAACTACTCAACGAAGAACACAACTCAGAGGGGTGCCCTTCCAAAGGGTGCCCTTCCAAAAGGACGTGGCAATGCGCATCGACTAAAACTCTGCAGAGGTTATGCACCTGGACTCACGAAAAGCGTCATCGGGAACTACCGTCGTAGTCCCGACGAACACACAAAACCCGTCCACAAGCTTTAACTGGCGTCATCTGTCCTCCAAGATAGGGATCCTAAAAACCTACGCAATCGAGTCCTGGAGCTGTGAAGAGCCTACCACTGATCAAGTGGGGTATCTCGATTTCATGTGGGGAGTCAAAGCTCTACACCACACTAACACTACACCGCCAACCCACGGAAAAACAACTAGTCTCAGCAAGCTTCAAGATCAAGCCAACTGACCATACAGAATAACGTGATGTGCATGGTTGTCAACTGAACGTACAAGATTCAAAGGACTCGGTCCTTAATTGCCGGGGCAGGCACCAACTCCAACCTCAACGTCAACAACAAATCTCACGAAAAGATCCCAGCCCGGATCTTTCCGTTGTACCCGCAACAGATACGCCCACAGGGACTTCCCAAAAGTCCCCCAGCTCCTCAAACTCCAACCTACCCCCGCTAAATAGTTATGTATAGTTATTTGCAATACTCACACATTTGAAGCACAGTTCCAAAAGCATTTAACACAAATTCTATTTTATAGTGATAGGTGTGAGATAAAATAAATGCGACTAAGCATGGTTAAGCATAAAAGTAAAAAATAAATTTACTAAAGCAATCATAGGGTTAATATTTGTGGAACAGTAAATAGGCACGGCTTAGGAATGTTGCTAGAATATTTTAAAAAATAGTTGACATGCAAATTAAAGTTGCAAACAAAATATGCAGTTTAAAATGCTGAGAACAAAGTGATCAAAGAACGTGGCTTGCCTGATAAATTGAGATCGAAGTCAGAATTCGGATCGTCGAACTGAGTTGGCTCGCAAAACTCCTCCTCAGAGACAACAGCTAATCACAACACGAACAACAGAGATTAGACACTAATTACGCGACAAAGAATAGAACCGGAAATTAAATCTAAATCGAAATTACTAGACTAAACGCGCGCAAAACATTCTCGGAGCAACCCTACACGATAATTGCGACGAGACAATTTAACGGAACGATTTCGGAATTAATCGGAGATCAAACGGGGTTCCCCGGAAATTGTAGACAATCAAAATCACAAGGATTTAAATTAATTGCAGAATAAATAATCGTAGATTAAAATAGCAATTAATCTAACAATTAATCGGAAGAGGAAATGAATTGAAGAGAGGAATTTCTCACCAGAAATCGGAGACGGAATCGCGGAGATCGGAACCCGGCACTTGTACTGGAGAATTCAGAAATGGACAAACCTGAAGCACGCACTGGCTCGGGAGAAACAAAACTAGAAGCACGCAGCTAAACATGGAGAATATGAGAGAGAGAGAGAGAGAGAGAGAGAGAGAGAGACTGGTTCTCACCGACGCACTGGACGACGGCAAGGACTGGGGCGGTGTCACGCAGGAAACCGAGCAAGGACCGATGGGTCCTGCACTGGGCGACTGCGCCGGCTTCACGCGAGATTCCAGACGCCGCACGGCCTCACGCACGGGGAAACCAGTCACGACGCGGGTACCGAAGAAATCTCTTGGACCAGCAGGCGCAACGCGGGGGTTCAGGCTCCGGACCTGAGGATCGAAGCGGGCTGCAGAGATGTGCGAGAGCGGCTCGGTCTGGCGGATAACACGAGGCGCGAGGAAAACAGAGACGCGGCGCAAAAACGGCACAATGCGAGGATGACGACCGCTGCTGATGACGCGGTGACGAGGCTGACGCAGGACTTCGGCAGCTGCAGGACGACGCGGCGAGCGACAGCAACGGGGCAGGAACCGAGGTCGACGGCGACGCACGCGGCGAGCAAATCGAGGAGAGACAGGCGCGCGAAACGGGTAGCGGCGGCGCAGAGAACGGTTGCCAGAAAAATAGAACTTGCGGTGGAAGAAATGAAATGGGAAGAAATGAGATGGGGATTTGGGGCTAGAGTTAGGGGTATTTATAGGAGGGTGAAAAATAGGGGTTAAAAATTAATCTGAGATTTAATTGAAAAACGTGAAACAATTAAGAAGGCTGAAGAAATTAATTAGGAAATAAATTTAGAGATCCGAAAATTAATTAGAGAATTCCGGGAAAATAATTTTAGTCAAACGTAAAAAATTACGCGGACTAAATTATTTCGGCACCGGATTAATTTAGACAAACGGATTTCGGAGCTGGACGAAACGAAATTTGGTACGAAAATTTTTTGAACGGAACGAAAATTCGGACGGACAATTAAAATGGAACGAAAATTGGGCGTAAATTGCTGCCTTATTAATTCGAGAATTCGGGATGTTACAATAGAGGCCTACAAATACAAAGAATAATGACATAGTAAAAAGATGTCCGGAAACAAGAATACGAAATAAATAAAATGAGTTGGCCAATATGGGGCAAACCTGTTGATTCAAATGGAGATTCCAAAAGATCAGGATGGTTGCAATTCTTCCTCAGCTGAATAACAAGATTATGCATCTTTGCCCTAACGCCAGCTCTCTTCAATACTAGAGTATAACAAAAAGAGTATGTTTACAAGGTTACAAAGACTTAGGTATATACTGATTGCAAGTCAATAGGAATCACTTGTATGTCAAACATACCGATATCTGATTCCTCATGCAAGTAGTTGTCAAATGTTCTATGAACCAAGTGATCCTGGATTTGCTTCTGATGTTCAGTCATGTTAGCATAAATTATTATCTCTTTCTTTCGTGGAAGCATTTGCTCTACATCCTCCTTCATCCGCCTTAGAAGGAATGGACGCAAAATGGCATGAAGCTTTGAGACAACATGCAATCGTCTCTTTTCTTCGGTTTCTTCTGGCAGCTCTTCGTTTCCTTTCCCAGAAAAATCAAACCTTGAAAGAAGACAGTTATTAGAACAACAAAAAGGCAACAACAGAGTCTTTTAATCCAAACTTCCAAGCAAATTGAGGTAGCCGGTAGGCATCAGCACAATTATATTAGTGCCTCAGCGCTGATGAAAATTTAATATTGCGTATCGGGATGTATGTATACAAGATTAAAAGATAAGAAATCTGAATCATACCATGACTCAAATTCCTGATGTGATGAGAATATATCAGACAAAATGAAGTTCAAGAGTGACCACAACTCAGCTAGATTATTCTGAAGGGGTGTTCCAGTTAAAAGGAGCTTATTATCCATAGGAATGGTCTTTATCTCCCTCAATAGTTTACACTTAATATTTTTCAAGCGATGCCCCTGGAGAAATATGCACAAGATTGATATGTCAACACAAAATACAGCAAAAACAATATGATAATTATAATTTGGAGTATTTCTTCATTCCATCACCTCATCCACTATAACATACTTCCACTTGTAGTGAGCAAGAAATCTCGCATCTGACATTGCCATCTCATATGAAGTCACTACTAAAGGAAAATCAGGGCCAACAGCTTTGGGCATGGATTTTCTTCTTATCTCTGCCCGGGCCACTTTATCTCCATGATAAATGATACTGGGCAGAGATGGAGTGAACCTGAAACCAGGTGTCACAGCATTAGAAAATTAATGATAAGGATGATAAATGAACACCTATAATGGTCACCTTGAAATTTCATTCACCCAGTTTGAGAAAGTGGACAGAGGAGCGATTACCAGGTATGGACCATGCATGCCTTTCCCTTTCAGATGAGCAATAAATCCAATGGCCTGGATTGTTTTCCCAAGCCCCATTTGATCAGCCAGTATCCCATTCAGCCCATTCTGCCACAATGATATCAACCATTTCACACCCTTTATCTGGTATGATTTCAACTTTCCACCAGTCACTAATGGCATAAGATTGGCCTGCTCTTTTTCCAACCTTTCTTCTTCTGAGAGATTGCAATCTTTAGCAAGGCGGTCTTCATGAGATCTTGTGAGCATGGCTGCCACTGCTGTCTTAGCCTTTTTCTGAATTATGATGTTTTATTTTCAGTTGTCAGAACCAATAAAAAACTTAGCAAAGGTTTAATGTATGCACAATAATTATTTTATACATTGCAAGTATAAACTACAACAGAAGACACTGCAGCTAGCACAAGACCAACAAAGCAACATCCTAAGCACAATTTCAGCAGCAACACAGGCTTGTCGTTACACATTAAATTAACTATTGGTGTCCAGATAAGCAGACTACACATATTATTGTATATGTCAAAGGCATCATATAAGAAAGAAAAAAAAACAAATTGACATATCAATGGCATCATATATGGCAACCGAACAATACAAATTACAAAAAAAGAAGAAAAATAAAGCCTGCACTCACATCATTGTACTTTGGTGCAGCATTTGACTTCCTCTTGCGCCCACGTCCTTTCTTCTAGTCTTCTATTTGCGGTTCTTCAGCAGCTTGAGCTTGAACACCCTCCTCCTTTACAATTGTCACGCAAACATTGCCATCAGCAGCAAACAAGGAAAAGTAGACTAGAAGAGACACATAAAAACAGTCAGCGCACAGTGAGATACTCATCATACATCAACGATCTGATCCATCTTCTCAAGCAGAAACTCCGAGAAGAGCTGCGTCTTGGTCAGCAGCTCATCCAATTTGGTATATCGCGCCTCAGGATCAAACGTGAGTTTCGCAGCCGCTTCCCTCCTCCTCGCTTCCTCCTCTTCCTCCTCCGCCTTGATCCAAACTGCCTCGAGTTCCTCTTCCTCCTTTTTCATCGCCTCCGTGATCAGGATCGCATCACCATTCTTGGCC
The DNA here is from genome assembly GCA_001602315.1 of Zoysia pacifica. Classification (NCBI taxonomy): domain Eukaryota; kingdom Viridiplantae; phylum Streptophyta; class Magnoliopsida; order Poales; family Poaceae; genus Zoysia; species Zoysia pacifica. The sequence goes on along the minus strand of BCLH01000357.1, from coordinate 127,692 downwards.
TCGAGGTCAATAGGCAGAGATGAACTTGCATCCACGAAGTCATCGGCCTGCTCCTCCTTGGCTGGCTCAAATAGCTCCTCTTCCTTAACGGGGTGGAGGTGAGGCACATCACCGGTTTCGACCTCGAACTTGGCAGCGCGCGCCTCCTCCTGCTTAACTGGATGGGTGGCGAGGCAAGCGTGCCCGGTTTTGGGAGTCGTGGACTCGGCGATGGGCATGGGCAGCGTCCCCATCTCTGAGCTCCTGGAAATGATGGGTTTGGTTGCTCAGTCGGTAGATCTCCCGGAAGAACAAGCGGCCCTTCCTGGAAATGAAACGGATGTAAGAAGCAAGCAGCCGTTGCTAGGATTGAGATGCACCTTTTTTTGATCGTACAGGAAGTTCGTTCCCCGAATCGAAATCCTTTTCAACAGGGAATGCTGTAGGCACGGAGAGAATCGTAACTCCTGAGTCTCCGCGTCGTTGCCGCACTCTTGTCCCCGGCGGCTTCGGTGCCGGCGAGGGTCCAATGCGCGCGGCGCTGGGCGGGATCGATTCCGAATGGGGACTGGAGAGGGAGGGAGTGGCGCGCGAACCGAGGGGAGCGGGGGAAGCCGAGCTGCCGTGCCGAGAAGGGAGGCTCCACGAGAGTGAAGCCTGGTACTGGGCCGTGCAAGATTCCGTTTGGGCCAGGCACTCCTCAAAGCGCAGCAGGAAGCCCGTTCAAAGTTCAACAATGTCTGGCGTATCAGCGGGGAAAAAGTCTTATTTCAATACTTCAAAACTTTTTCAGTTGTGAAATTTTGGTTCTTCTTGCAAAACCAGATACCCACGCTCTTTCAATTTTTAAACCCCTTCGTTTTTAATCTTTGTATGGATTTGGCCGACGGTTTTAGCTTACGTGGCATCTATGTGACGGTTTCGTCTGACGTGACAGCGTGACATGGCGTTTTTATCGATGTGACAACCGATTTAGTTTGATTTTATTTTAAATTAAAAAAATATTTAACGACCTCAAAAAATTATAAAACTCTGCAAAAATTTAAACTATTTTATAGGGAACAAATTTTGTATTAGGACCAATTTAAAATTTGAAATACATTTTATTTAAAATTTAAAAATAAAAATAACTATAAAAAATAATTTAAACCTGTGAAACCACTTGATAAAATTTTATTTTTTAAAAAATTCATATAATTCCAAGTGTTTTCATTGTTTCACATACATTTTCTGTAGAAATTTAAAATTTCACATTTTTAACTTTAATTCAAATTCAAAATTCAAACAGGAGCTGGGTAACCGTTCCGTTATAAATATATGTTCTGAATTTTATAAAAATAAATCTGTTTCGAATTTGAAAATCCCTCAAAAATAGATCTATCTTCTCAGAAAGATCCAAATTCATTCGAGTTCAGGAATAAGAAAATAATCTAGGTAGACAAGTGTGGTTGCTGCATCCTGCATGTATTGGTGACTTTTAGAGCTCTGCCAGCGAAAGAAGTATTTTGTTGAACAGTTTCTGGAGGTGAGACGGCAATCATCGCGTGTGTATAGAAATAAATCAGAGTTAAGAACATTTTGCTTTAAAATATTTCGAACTCGAATGAATTTAAAACTTTTTAGGATGATAGATCTCTTTCGGCTTTTGTTTTGGACTTATCTCGAAATTTGAAACAAATTTATTTTTATAAAATTCGAAAAATAGATTTATAATGGTTTTCTGTTTGAATTTTGAATTTGAATTCAGTTCAAAATGTTAAATTTTAAATTTTTAAAGAAAATGTATATGAAACAATGAAAGTAATGGTAATTATATGAATTTAGAAAAATAAAATAAAATTTTATCCAGTGATTTCAGAGCTCTAGATTATTTTTTATAGTTATTTCTATTTCTAAAATTTTAAAATAAAATGTGTTTCAAATTTTAAATTAGTCTTAAAACAAAATTTTTCTCTATAAAATTATTTAAATTTCTACAAAATTTTATAATTTTTTAAGGTTGTTAAGTCTAATTTAAAATAATATTAGATTAAAAGAGGTGTTCATATAAGCGAAAATGCTACATCACGCAGCGAAACCGCCGTATAAACATCACGTCAGGCAAAACTGTGCTCAGGGACTAAAAGCGAATGGGATTAAAAGTTGGAAGACCGTGGTACCTAATTTTATAAGTGAAGTACAAAACCGCAGAACGGGTTGAGTGAGTGAAATAGTGCTTTATCAGCGGCAATAAAGGCTGGACGAATAATGGGCCGTATTTTTAACGTTGATCAGCTGGGCAATTAACCCGGGCTGGGATTCAACCAGCCTCGAGCTGTCTTTGAGGTCCAACTCGAGTCACCAACTTGTCCAGGTCACGGGTCGCCGCAACCGAGGACTCCGAGGTCCCCGTCCGCCAATTCCGGCCGATCCAACGGACGCCGCTCCCACCCTATAAAATCGCAGCCGTCGACGTCGCAACTCAGGTCGCGCCCGCGTCCGCCGCCGCACAGCACGCCGCGCGTGGCCGCAAAACCGTAGCGCTCCGTCGGCAATGGCTGATCAAGGACCCGCTCCCTCGACGGCGGCTCAAGGACCCCCTCCCGCGACGGCGGCGGTGGCCGAGGCGGAGGATCCGCGCGAGGCCAGCAAGCTGTTCGTCGGCGGCGTCCCGGACGCCGCGACGGAGGCCGACCTGAGGGGCTACTTCTCGCGCTTCGGCGTGGTGCATTCGGCCGTCGTGATGAGGAACAGGGAGACGGGGCACTGGCGCGGCTTCGGCTTCGTCGAGTTCTTGGCCGACGCCGCCGCGGATAGGGCGCTCGCCGACGCGGACGAGCCTGGGCACTGCATCTGCGGTAAACAGGTCGGTTTCGGGTTTCCTTGCCGCTCCGATCTACGCGTGTTACAGTTAGCTGGTCGGTAGAGGGCGAGCGCGCTCTCGGTCTCGTGCGTCTGTGATTTTGCATTGATTCTGTCTGCGTTGATTTTGTATCTACTGTTACAAAATTGGTAGAATGTCACATGGGTCTCGCGCTGTTGTTTAATCCGTTACCTGATTTCTATATACTGTAATAGTTATTTAAAGAGTAAATTTCACAAAACTACATGTATGTTATGAATATTATTACAAAACTACAGATTTAAACTGTAGTTTCAGACAATTAGAGATTTGCTACAGTAAATTTCGGACGCGTTGCATTAAATCTGTAGTTTTGCAATAATTTGAGTATAAAACCTGTAGTTTTGTGATAAATTAGATATAAAATATGCAGTTTTGTGACAAGTTGATCCAAAATCTGTAGTTTTCTGAAATTTACTCTTATTTAAATTAGTTGGATATTATTTGGTATTGATGACTGGCTGACATGTAATTGGGCAATGCAAACTTACGGTTTCATTACAATTGTTTTCATGCAACTAAGTTTTCCGCTTTTATGCGGACGCAGCTGTTAATTTCCAATCTAGTTGCAAAGTTCGTAGATTGCTCGTGGGGCTTGCGCTGTTGCTTAATTTGTTACCTGATTACTATATGCTGTAATGCTTGTGTAAATTAATTGGACGTCAATTAGTATCGCTGCCTTACTAGCATGTAATTGGACAATGCAAGCTTATTGCTTCATCATAGTTTCTTTATTTTTTTCATGTCATCTGGTTTGATCGGTGACCCTGTTCCCTGCTTTGTTGTGGAAGCTTCTGTTACTTAAGCAATTTTTTCCCCATGTTTGGCTGCTCTGTTTAGGTGGACGTCAAGAGGGCTAGGAAAAGGCCACTGAGGATCCAGGGCAATAAGTTACCTGCAGAAGATAGCAACGTCAGCTATGAGTCAAAGAAGGTTTTCGTTGGTGGTTTGAGGGATATTATCACAGATGATGAGTTCAGGGCTTATTTTCAGACATTTGGCACTGTGACAGATTCTGTGGTGATTTATGACAGCTTCACAAAGAGGCCAAGGGGGTTTGGCTTTGTCACCTTTGATTCCGAGGATGCAGTGAACAAGGTGATGCGGAAAAGCTTTCATAACCTGAATGGAACAATGGTCGAAGCCAAGATTGCTGTACCCAAAGATGAACAATACTACTATAGCCAAGGCCATGGCAGGCAACATTTTGGGATGTGGGGTCCTGCTACCTATGAAGGTCGAGTGTTCCAACAATACACAACATACGGCCTCTACAATGGCTACACGCCACAACCTATTACTGTGCAGCCATTCTATCCTCCTTATTTTGTTGTTCCTTATGCAAGTGGATATCCCAGCCAAGGTGTCATGACAACTGTTCCTGGCATGATGGTATGGCCGGTTCCTTCAGTCTATGGATCTTACCATCAAATGCATCCAGGGTTCAACTTTGTGTCCAGAGGTGGTTTTGGGGATCCTGCAACTACTTTTCGGAATGGCTTTAACGGTGGAAGCGAGAATAAAAAGGATCAGACTACTGTTAATATGCAGGATGTTGTCAGCACTGCAAGCATCGCAACAAAGTTGGAACATATGAACATCGGTTCACAATAACATTAAGGTGCGTTTATTCTGATATCGTACTGGTTTCAAATTCGTCTTTTTTTCATGAGAATATTTTAATTTTATAGTAGATTGCCAGCTACGAGTCCTTGAATTGTTATTAACTCATTCAGATAAATCAAGGATTATATACCAGTTGCATGATATTACTTGTTCACCAAGATCAGGATATTTGACTTTGAAGTTTGCATTTATGAAAAGTTAAAGTGCCTTGTCCTGATTCAGCTCTTGTTAGTTACAGTAATATCTTTAATAACACATGCGTTTGCTGTTTAAGTAGTAAGTGAATTCCTGCGATGTATGTCGGAGCCATAACTGGTTGCTATGCATTCACTGCATGCAATGATTTAGCAGGCTTTTCTAATATCTGAACTAATTGTATTTGGGGGCATGCATAGTAGACAAATTAGACATATCTGTGCGATGCAAGGAGGATAGATGTTCGGTGAGTTCAATCATTATCTTGAAACTAATGGATTATTACCTAGTTATACATTGTATTTTTTTTTTGTGTCCTGTGTCTGATTTTAAACTGCATGAAAAAGTTGTTTTTCGCATTTATAACATTCTGTGAGAAATGGCATATTGTGTGTGGGCATCTTTGAATTTTACTGGATTACAGAAGTGATATTTGGTTCTGTGTCTCACTGATCACTATTTAACACGAAAGTCAATTATGTTTACAACTGAACCAGATTGAGAGCATTGAGTAAAGCATGCAGATGATTGTCATAATTCTTTCGATGAAATGTCAATTGACTGTAACTTTGTGTACTGTTGTGAGGTAGCTGAATTGATCTATGGGAAACTGAAGAGCTATGGTTTCTTCCAAGATCAGAATATCCCATTCTACGCAAAATTGGAGTTTATTATGCCTACTTAACTACTTAACATCTGTTGCATGGTTTTTCAACATAGGTCTGTGTTTTTTAGGCGGTGAGGTGCGGTGCTCTGCACCCTTCCAATTGGCGAGGCGATCATAAGGCAAGGCAAAGCAATGCCATACCAGCCTAAGAAATATGAAACGGAGGCAGGAAATGGGAAAAGAAAAGAAAAAAGAGAAAAGGAAAAAAAAAGAGAGAAGGGAAGAGAATTGGCCCAGCCCATTAACAGCACACCATTTCCTTCCTGACCTAACTCCCCAGTCCCCACTCGCATTCTCACCCGGCCCAACTTGCCGATGCCACTCCTCCCCGTTGCTACCCCGCTTCCCAGCTCCTCCCTCCCTCACCTGCAAGCGCTGCTCCCTCCCTCTCCCTCGCTTGCAGCAGCCGCCCCCACCTGTTCACCTGCAGCCACCTCTCCTCTAGGTCCCTCGCAGCGGCTGCCCCTTCCAGATCTACAGCACCTACATGGAAGCCGACAGGAATGGCCATGGTGACAGTTTTTTTTTTTTGGGCCTGGTTGACAGTTCCCCGGCCTCTCCTCCTTTCTTGTCCTTGCTTCACACAAGATTTGGTAAGACGACCGGGATGCCATGGCATCTCTGGGTGCCTGGACGATTTGGCGACTCCCAGATGTCACCTAGGCGACACCTTAAAAACATAAGATATTAGAAAAGCCTGGTAGAATTACAATTTGGAGGTGCAAATGCACAATTTCTCCTGGTCCAATGGTTGATAAGCTTGTTGAATTAATTACAAATACTAGAATTCTGCACATTCATGATGATCAGAATTTTATTTCTTTATGTAAATGGAGGTTTACTTTTTCGAGAGAATCTTAGACTCTTAGAACGACACAGATACGTGTGTGAATTACTGAATGTGCTTGAATGCATAAATATCTGAGGATAACAATTTATTGTATTATATTTTTAGAAATTTTAGGCTGGTTCATTAACTGCTTGTATCAAGATTTTTAGTGGTTGCTAAGTCTTGGTTGCCTTACCCTTATGACACTGCGTTTATTAGATGTTACATAGAATTCATGGCTTTATATAACTGATACTTCCATGATGCTTTAAACTGCTACTAGTATAGTAATATCGAAACTGTTTGTTCCATCTTTTTTTCAGCACTGCCAAAAAGGTCACCCAGTTGCTTAGAATGCCAGTGAGTCAGTGGCATGTGGACACAGACTCTTGTATCTCAGCATCACATTTTATTTTATTTTTCCAGTTAATGCATTATTTTTGGTTGCAGAAACTATTACTTTTGTGTATAAAAAATCTACTGTACTGAAATGTTATAATACTATTTTTTGTCGCTGGCTCGTGAATTCCATGTGTCCAGCATGCTTCATTGCTTTGCCTTTTTAATTTTTACAACATGCTGCGATCGTTTGGATTTCGCTTCTCATGCTGACTCACTCTTAACTTCCTTTGGTGCCAGGACTATACTTCTACATTGACGACGCTGGTTTAACATTCCTTTGGGGACCGCAACTGTGAAGACTTGAGTTGAGATTCTTTGGTTGACAAGTATTATCATCGAACTTTGTCAACTTAACCCCATTCTTTCTATACGTACAGGCTGTACACTGAAACGTGAAAGTTGCTGTAAACTTTAGGCGTGCTAGTTACAGGCCGACCTCACCTGTCCCTATCTATCTATCTATCTATCTATCTATCTATCTATCTATCTATATACCATTTGTATCAATGTTTGAATTCTTGAATCTTACTATTCAACCTTAATTTCTTGCACAAACTCTTTTGCGCTTGTCTTCGAATCTTTTGTTGCTGGTTCTGTTGTTAATTGTGTGTTCTGAAAACCTGTATCAGCTGCCGTGAGTCGAGTCGGTAAGGCATGTGTATATCTTGTTGGTTGTTGGCGAGCAAGCATAATCTAGTGTGGTCCATCCATTTCAATCTACTAGATACATTGCTGTTCCAGATGCACAAAAGGGGGATGTTTCAGCTGATCTGTGTTCTTTTGTGTTGATGTGCAATGTTGAATGCGGCAAGGTACTTGCTATACTGTACTGCTAATAGTGGTAGGGTGCTGTTGGCATGTGAAGGCCCACAGAAAACAAAAGATGTACACCCCCAAGCCAACCAGGGGAGGGCGGAATGACATGACCCCTTGTCATTCGTGTCCCCTTCTCATGCGTGCTCTTCTGTTCATGGCTGCATGGAAGAACCATATAGGAGTACTCGTATGATAGGAGTATAGGATAGGGTAGGATTGATTGCTGATGGACTGACTGATGGACGCTTTAAAAAGACTGAAAGATGTGAGCGATGATGCCTGATAGATGCATGACACTATAATGGTTTGGAATTTGCCATGTTGACACGGAGATGACACCATGATTTTTAGTGCACACAAGAACCTTTGCTTTTGGGATTTTTTTTATCTCTCTCTCTCTCTCTCTCTCTCTCTCTTGGAGCGTGTCTAGTTTTCAGCAGAAGTGAAGCTTCTTTTGTAGAGAAGCTTTATTATTTGGACAGAAGCTGCTGCAAACAGAGGATAATGGCCAGAAGCAGGAAGCACCCCCCCCCCCCCTCTGATTTGTCATCACTCCAAAGGTTAATATTCCCTCTTCTTTTGATGCCGAGCTTGGTAGGGTAAGTTCTCAAGGGAATGCGGATGGATACTGCGGCTGTAAAAAGGAAGTAAAAACAGAGCAAGCAATGTTGTGTTTGGCTCTGCATCAATTGCAACTAGGAGCTGGAGAGCATTAGCAAATGAGATTGCCTTTACTTTCTTGAGACCAAAGCTCACCTGTTAGCTTACTTACTTGGGCAATGAGTATACATCTGCTAACATGAAGCCTTTTTCAAAAGTCTTGCTTGCTGACTGTATGCCTGAAGCACGTCTAAGAGATCGATCAGAAGATGAAATGAAATGGCCAAGTGAATGATGATTTATCAGGTGTTTTAGCACTCTGTGGTCAAAGAAAGAACCTTTGTGCATCATTATTCAGTTCCTGCATCAGATCCTTAAAGATGTCAAACATGGCTCTGCGCTTTACATACAAAATCCGGTTTAACGGTAAACCCTTTGGTCAAAGAGCCTTTTCTGCATCATCAAAAAGTCCTGTAGCTAGAGGAGATCCTGAAAGATTTCGAACAGGCATCGACGCTTGTCAGGACATGAACGAAGGTCCACTCTTACAGAGCCCCCCCCCCCCCCCCCCTCCGGCTTTAGACAGTTGTGGTGCCGTGGTAGCAATTTTCCATCGCAGGAATTCTTGCTTTTCTGAAAAAAAAAAGGTCTGATAACAGATTAAAGATCCCGGCCGGCAATACGGTCAGTCCTTCCTGGAGCACGGTATTGATGGAAAATCATGGGTTTTCTTTAGCCGAGTTCGCTTTCTGCAGATTTTGTTCTTGTATAGGCGTAAAACTTTAGTGAGTGATGAGAGCAAACGAACGCATGCCCGATCGATCGATCGAAAATGATCGAGTCAGGACTCAGGAGGCGCGTTGCGTTTTCCGGTGAAATATCATGTGTCGTCCAATGCATGGATGGAGATGGAGCAGTGGGTACCTTAGCTGCTGCTGGTGCTGCTGCCACTCTTATCGCCACCACCAGCAGCGGCAGCGGCGACAGCGGCGGCATCTTTTGAGCAGTATATATACACAGGTTTTGTCCTCAGCTAGAAACTCTGATATCTGCACAGTCTGCTGCCAATTAATTGAGAAATGTACAAGGCAACTCACTGTTTATCCTTGGCAGCTTCAGGCAGGCAGTGGTTCTTTGTAGGAGTATTTCTTTCTTCAGATTTCAGTACAAATTTTTGAAACGACTTGCAATGAGCTCCTCGATCTTTCTTTGACGGCTGACTCCTTTTGACCTTATGCTATGTGGATAGACATGGAGTGAGTACGATCTACCTGTTCCCCTCCATGATGAACATAGGCATGAATCATATTGAGTCTACAAGTAACGTTTTTGCAATGGCTTTTAAACTCACCATTACAGAAGTAGTATTAGATGTAAGGCCTTTGTGTTCGATCTTACAGAGCATTTGAGTCTGGGCTGAAAGGTACTGTATACGCACTGTTGATAGTGGCCACGCACGAAATGATGGGCAAATTTGAACTGTCATCAAATCAGCTTTTGTTTGGATGGAATATTTGATGCGAGAATTCTGTGGGGGAAGTTATCCTTTGGTCGTAGTAGGAGTAAGAGAGTGCTGCTGCTGCTTTCCGTATGCAGAGAACATGGTCTAGTGGCATGGGAACTAGTCATCTGTCTCCTGTAGGCCATTGCCATTGCCGCCTTCTTTTTTTTTTCACTGTCATCATCCTATCTCTGGTAGCATGCGACTAGGCTTCAAATGTTCAGACTACTTTCGCCTTGTGCATTCCTCTCTCTCTCTCTCTCTCTCTCTCTCTCTCTCTCTCTCTCTCTCTCTCTCTCTCTCTCTCTCTCATGTGTCAGGCCATGGCTGCCATCTTTTATCAGAGTGGGGAATGTGGAGGCATGCACTGCACAGTGCTTGCCCTGGTTAGTGCTCGTAATATGTTTGTGTGTGCTGACCCCTTTGCAAGAAGAGCACAGCAGCAGCTGAGCTCAGCTAGTACTCCTAGTAGTGAACCCCTCGCACCACATGCCGTTTTGCTCTCCTCTCTCCTACTACAACCGATGCAGGGTGACCAGAGGGATCGACCGATCTTTTCTGCCAGAATTAGGGCCCTTAGCCATGTCCATTTCTGCTTAACCCTAGCTAACCCCTCCAGTGGCGTCTTCAGCCACTAGGATGCTGCCACCTGGATGTATACAGGCTCCCTGCTTCATCGATCTCTCTAGCTTTGCCAGGCGGTAGTTGCCTCCTAAGGTCATCCTCGTGTTCTTCGTCGGGCGATAAATTAAATGCACTAGTAGTAGACCGAAACTTGATCTTGGTGTTAGATTGGTCTTAACGATACTGTTACTCCTCAACTTCATACAGTTAACATTCTTTTTCGGAGAGATGTTAGAATGAATCACAACCGTTTATTTGTTCAGATCTAATAGTTAAAAATAGAGAGTTATGTGATAAAAGGTATTAAATTAGTGAATCTGATACTAAAAATAGTGGATTCGATACTATTTTTTAAAAATTAATAGTTGAGATTAATAAAAGAGAGAAGATACCTCAAATACCTCTTAAACACCACCGTAACATCTCTCTCATTTTCTTAATAGAACATCCTTCCATGAACTGGGAGGACGTAGTACAACACACACGCACGAATTGAATGCAATCTCATTCCTTATAGCCTGTCTGCCTCTGTCTGTGGAGTACACTCGTGCATGGACCACCCATAAGCATGCACTACATATGCAACGAATAATGCAATACTGATGAATCTGCAAGCCCCAACTACACCTCTGATCGGCTCAGGCAAGCAGAAGCCGGCCAGGCCTCAACGATACTCCACAAATAACACCAAAGCTGGCAAAGCATATCTGGCGAGCTCTCTCCCTCTCAGCGCGCTGGTGCAATGCAGAAACGGCAGACGCATTCAGTGGTGGCTGCTAAGCTCCTACTAATGTGTGTGTGTCTGTGCGTGCGTGGGAGTATCTGAAACCCTAAAACTCCCTGATCAATTACTCAGTGTATAATAAGCCCTCGGAGGAGGGAGCCCTTTGCTTGAGATCGATGGCGACCTCTCATCAGCTTACTGGCTACTGCTGGTACTCCAGTTGATAGACTAGCGGCAAGAAAGAACACGACTGCGTGCATCTACCGGACGAGCTCATTCAGTTTTCTGTTGTCATTCAGTCTGTTGATGTTGATTCTCTGATGATCTGATCAGGCGTTCAGACAACAACCAAGCACATCGATCGTAGGTTACCTATACCCTTTTCTTTTCTCTAAAATATTGCTGCTAGTGCCTCGCTCTGCCCCAAATTATACTTCTATACCATGATATCGATACGCATTTTTGCTTAATTTTCTGTAAATTTTAGTACTGGTACGTAGAGCAATCAGTGAACGTTGCATGTGTTCGATCGATGCATGCAGTACTGTGCGAATGTGACACGAATTTACTCGAGCGTCCTGTTGCCTATTCTGGTGCAAGTTTGTGGTTGCCTGACGTGCGACATAAAGAGCGAAGGAAGAAAGAAGGGGGGGAGGGAGCAACATTTTCGATCCAACAGCTGTTTTGCAGTCTCGAATGGTTACTATCCGAGCCCTCTTTCAGTACACTTCGATCTCTTCGGGCAGCATGTACTACTACGACCCACACTGACTGGCCTACGTACGCAACCCTACCCTACCTTGCTGCGCATGTCCCTACAACTCACGACCGACGGCAGAGAGAGAGAGAGAGAGAGAGAGAGAGAGAGAGAGAGAGAGAGAGAGAGAGAGAGAGAGAGAGTAGCTCAAATGAATCTAGGAGTAGCTTAGATTTTGTTTGGATGTTGCGCGTCCCTCCATCCACTCGTGAAGGGACGACAATGAAAACCACAGGGTTTCTGCAGGCGGGGACAGAGCCATCGGACTTTAAATGAAAGCACCGCACGCAGTGGTACTGTAATGTGCTTACAGAAGCATGCAGCTGTTTGTAGCCTATTGCTGGAGCTCATCCCCGAAGCCGACCACACCATATATGCATCATTCTTTAAGGATCCCTTCCACAGTTGTTCTCTGTATCATTAACATAAGTACTCCTACAGTATTACTACTACTATCTCAGCTCCATTCATTGTAAAATACTACTCTATACATTTCAAGATATAAGCTTTTCTGAATATGATCAAAGTCAAATTCATTTAACTTACTGTACAATGTATGTAGTTTCTCTGAGTCAAAATAAAGCGAAACAAACAAACTTAGTACTGCACAATGGATGGAATCTGTCAGTGTTTAGGAGGACCAGTAATTCTCCTTTCTCTCTTTTTTCATTCATCTATTCTAGGGTGGTTTCTGGTCTAACTTGTGTAGCGTTTGCACTTTTGCCTCTGTCAGGCCATACATGGGAATGCGGTGCCTGCACCGGACGAGACCACAGGTATAATACTCTATAACTATTGGCCATATAACAGACAGATTAATGTTCTCTCCCTTGCCCTGATCTTCAGCAACGTTCTGATCAGCAGCACCTCGTGATCTGTGTACTTTTGGTTGGCAAAACAAGCAGCAACAAAAGTGCATTTGACCGCCTTATTTTGTTTCGATCTGTTGCATTTTTGTACTTAAGAAACTAAGCTGAAAATAGTACTACAGCTTTTAACAGCTTATGTATCTCCCAAATATAGTGTCCCTAACATTACTTATAAGATATTTTGCAAACATTTTTTCGTGTAAGCTAAATAATCTTATTTGTGCAAGGAAAGATCCAAGAAACCATGCAGAAAACTCTGAGCTAGGTCTCTCTCAAGGCATCAGTGTGAATGTGACTGCTTAGCTAGGCTAGCTAGCTGCATGCCATTGGCTCGGCGTGAGGAAAAGGTTATGAATGTGGTTCGCAGGCAGGCCGCCCTTAGCTTGCGGTCGATCCATCCATGGAAGAACACTGGAGAGCGAACCCTGCGAAATGCGTTCCAAAAGCGAGACAAGGTGAGGCCGAACAAGCCGGAAAGATAAGAGTCGCATGCCAAACTAGAAAACTTTACACAGCCGTTCTTAGCTGAGTCACTTGATCATGAAAGCATTAGCTGAACATGCATGTTCATAATATAATTAATCTGGGCTCGAACGAATAAACTAACCAGATCGATCACGTGTCCGACTGGCTGCTTGAGCATGAATCAATCATGACATGGACTGCTTGGAGTTCAGGGGTTTACACCTTGATCTGTGCGATTAGACTTCATGGTTTTTGTTAACTGCGAAAAGCGAGCTTTGAACCAGACAAGCTTTATTAGGTGAAAGTGATCAGATCACCTGGCGGCCTGCCTGCCGATCGGTGCACCATGGTCAATGCCATCAGGCATGATGCCTCAACAAATCCTCATCACAAACAAACATCTTTATTTTTGAACTAGATTTGTTATCTCAACGACAGCAATTTTAGAATGGATGGAACATCTGATAAGAGAAGCTCATGTTTCGATGCACATGTAATAAGCTAAATAATAAAGCAAAAGTGTTAGTAATATGACTGGATAGTTTTCATGATATAATATTTCTCCTACTCCTACTTACCACTAGCCACTTTTAGGGCTCTTTTTAAATCAACCCCACTCTATCACGTGATGGAATGTAAATGTGCCTTTATACACATGTAGTATGACGGATAGAGAGAGAGCGAGATACCACTCATGCATGAATTGTCTCGTCACATGTGACGGTAAGTGGGCCTGCACCCTGATGTTGAATATTTTATAGTATTGATTTATGCATGGCAATCTATACTTGTGCTACGTGACACAAAGCTAGGCGCGTCCGTCCATCCCTATGAAAGCCAGACACATATTCCTACGTAGATATAGTTCTTTCCGATTTTGGGATTTCTTTTGCTTTGTTTATTAGGATCGAGTTCGTACTCAGTCTAGAAAACGGATGTCGACGTGCTTTTGTAGTCCCCTGTTGTCCATATCCTGTCTCTCCCGGCCGGCTTTGTTCTGTACAGATACATCTGTACTGTACTAGTCAACAATGTAGACCATCTACGGTATCCATGTGACATCGATCCCCACAAGGCCTATCCAGAGAATGTTTATATTTTTCTTCCTTGATTTTAATGTATTACCGTTAGAACAATAATGAAGGTTAAGAAATTCTTAATATCGACTTCTATTTAAGAACGGAAAAGTAAGTTTCTTATAAATATATGCACCCAATAATGGAACAAGTTCAGCTACTATATTTATGAATGACCACATATGTATGCCTCTTTACCTCTTATACCACATCCTACAATACAATATTCTAAACCACCAATGCCCATACACGCATACAGATCGATCGATCAACAGATGGGATAAATGCAGTGTAATAATACTAAAACACGAAAACTGCAAAGTTTGTTAATTTTAGGCCCCCCTCCTCTCCTGCATGCCTTGCCCTGCCACCCTCTCTGCTGCATGAAAGGGACTTGAGCATGGGAGAAAAAGTTTTGGAGCGTGCTGCTAATGCACCCCCATTCCCAGTGGTATCTTACCTCTTGGTTGCTTTCCGTTTCAATGGTCTTATCTGGGTGTTGGGTTCAGACCTGAACCCTGAACCAGCTGAAATTCTGAATGTGAAGTGTGGTGCACTCCTACGTGGACGTACGTGTGCCTAGTAGCTGCTGCTCGAGTACTGTTCATCGCCTTCCTCGGTCACTTCGATCTCGTCTTCTCCGGGGTGCAAAGAGGAGGTGGATCGAGGAGGAGGCCATGCCGCTGTTGGAAGCAAAAGTGCATGCATGGTCTGTAGCTGCTGCTGTTGGTGGTGGCCATCCGCCATCATCACCTTAATCAAAGTCGAGTCATGAGGAGGCCAGCATGGGGCGGCATGAATCCCTAGCTGCTGGAGGAGTTTCCTTTTTCATTATGACACCAATCTTGGATCCTTTGTGACGTCGCGTGCTCCTCCTCCTCCTCCGTCCTGACTACTGACACTCGAGCCAGGTGATGTTGTGTCGTTGTTGCCTGGTGCAGGACTTGGGTTTTCATATCGATCGTCAGGATGGATCATATGCTTACAGTTAAAAGTTCACTAATGTTCTTGAACAAAATACTGTGGTACTACTTAACATCTCTCTTTCTTAATAGAGTATCATACTCGTGGTATTAACTAAGACAAGAAGCTTAAACGAGGTTACTTCTTAGATTCTGATTGGTCTGCATCAATCTGTCGTACTCTCCCTATTTTTCGATGTTACTTAGATTACTATTATCATGGCACAAAGAACGGTACGAGATTCACATGGATAATCTTAAGCACTAGGAGTAGGAGTTTAGGCTTAGCTCCTAATGACCCTCAGAACGAAGTACTTATTAGTCTACCTAGGCCTACTTACGTGATGATCATCTGCGTACGAAATTATGCTGTCAACATGGCAAAAGTTCAACGTCGAGCGAGCTCAATCGAGCTCTCAAACATGAATGGAAAGATGAAAATAAAAAAGGAAAAGTGTGTAGTAGTAGCAGGAATTGTTAGGCCATGCCCAGCTCTCCTTTTGACGAACAAACCACGAAAGAACAACTAACAAGCAACAAAACAAGCTCTTTTGGGGGAAAAATAATGGGCATGCATTCATCATATGCCTGAGTAGTGCGTTCCAGAGATAGAGCATCATGCATGCATGCATGTACGCAACCGGGTCATTCATCGCAGCCAATGTTTCATCAAAAATGGATCGATGGATCGAGGCCGTTGTTGTTCCCCTCGGTTCGGTTCAGAGCCGGAGGGAGGCAGCTACGACGACGACGACGCCGCCGCCCTCAGCAACGAGGAAGGAAGCAGCGAGCCATTGCAAGAGTCCAAGGAGCTAGGGACCTGTGCGGCGAGGGCCGAGGGGCCTGCAGCAGACTGGGACTGGCTCTAGCTGCGTGCCAGGAAGTAGCCGAGCATGCTTAAAGGGGACGCTGAAATAGTGCTGATACCTCCCAATTAGCAGCAGCCTTTCTCTCTCATCGTCGTCTCTCTCTCTCTCATCGTCGTCTCTCTCTCTCTCATCGTCGTCTCTCTCTCATCCTCGCAGCAGCAGCTGGCCCCTTGTTGTTGCCCCTGCATCATTCATGAGAACATGCTATTGACCGACATCTCTCTTTTTTGTCTGCGGCTGTTGACTACACCGAAATTCAAAAGAAAACGATCTACCTTGGGTCCTTGGGTCTCTATCTTCTTCCATGGTTCTCATCGATCCGACCTTGTGCGTCTCATGTATCCACAAGAGCAGCCTTTGACAAATTTGTACTACGTGTACGCCTCTACAACACTGTGTACTGCACCGGTGTACATACATGTACCGTACATACGCCATCAATGAATCGGCAAATAAGAAGTTTATTTCTCCTGCAAAAGAAATTTAAAAAAAAAAACAGTACGTTTGCAGCAGCTGGCAATGCTTCAGTATGTATTCATATTTAAAATATGTATATGTTTACTTAACTAGAGTTGTTCATGCATCAGTTACTACGTTTTTTTGACTTTTGAAGCCATTATTTATAACTATGTGCATAGTATAAATGTATAGTCGAGTACATACAAAGATAACGGGTACTGTATAGGATACGTCTGGCGCCTTCAATGTGTCATCAGGTATATATGCAAAGATGCAGCGGTGAATGCTTATCACTGCATCCATCAGCAGGATGTAGCCGTTGTATTTCAATATACCTACACGTACAGGCATCCGTCCATGAGCACGAGTTGATGATCTCTCTCTTCAGTGCTCACTGCAATGAGAGCTCAACATCAAGGAACAGTGTTATTGCGCGCCGTTGATGATTTGTCATTTGCACCCGGCCTCCTCCCTTCCAACCAACCTCTCCATACACACACTCTGAAAGATTTTATTGTCACTGTTTTTGAATTGTAAGTAAATTTATTAATCTGTGTGAAGTTATGGGGCTGTGCAGTAAGTATTTATAGATATATACTACAAGTAGAAATGGTTTTTATTTGTCTGAAATAATATTGAGAGCGCCGATCCCAACAGCGCTGTTGTGTTGTTGGCATTGAGGAGGCCCTGCACAGTGCTGCAACTGGTATGAAGTGACTGCTTGTGTAGTGAAGTACTGTAGGAGTATTTCCTTACTCCAGTATTGTACTATAGCAATACAACAAAAGTTGTTCCACCACGTACCTACACGGCTACGTACACAGGATCCATACTGCAGTGCAGGGCAACAATGGGACAAAGGCGATGATGCAAATGAGCTACTAATTCCTATACTTATCATCTTTAAATTCTTTTTTTTTAAAAAAAAAGGAAGCATGTAGTATTATGAAAGGAAGATTTCTTTGAAATCTTCTTTTAGGCCTCCTTTGAAATGCAGGAATTTTATAAAAATTTCATAAATTTTTTACAGAAATCAGTTCAATTTAAATAAAAAAATATAGTAATTAAACGGAAAAAATTTATGTGTTCCAAATAGGTCTTAGACATAGTTACAGAGAGAGAGAGAGAGAGATGCTACACAGATCCCTATGAGCCGAGGGAGAATGTTATCCATCCAAGTCCAAGCATTTCTCCCTCCATTTTTTTTGAGGTTGGCTTGGATGCTGTGTGTGTAAATTGGGGAGCAACTCATTCCTTTTGCTTACTTTAAAGCCACGCGCACACACTCGCAACGCCACCACAGCACAAGCGAGCGAGCGACCACACTAGCTTGCCCACTCCTCCTCGCGTCCACTTCACACTCCACACGCTAGCTCCGCAGCTTCGCCTAGTAAACCCCGGACCTCGAAGCTCTCATCGCGCACGGTCGGTTCTACGCGCGATCACCATTGCCTCCACTTGCATCGTCGTATCCATCCACTAGTCTGATCTCATCTCCGTTCACTTGACCATCGATCCTGAGCTTCTGACGACGCGACGCGATGACTAACACCAACAATGGCGGCAACAGTGGCGGTGGTAGTGCCAATAACGGTGGCACCAACGCGGCGGCGAGCGGGTGGCTCGGCTTCTCGCTGTCGCCGCACATGGCCTCGTCCATGGACGACCACCACCACCACCACCACGACGTCCAACAGCAGCAGCACAACCACCACCACGGCATCTTCTTCCCTTCCGTCGCGGCCGCCTACGGCCTCGGCGGCGCCGGCGACGCGGCCGTGGCCACCAGCGGCCCGTACTACGCGCCGCAGCTCGCGTCCATGCCGCTCAAGTCCGACGGCTCCCTCTGCATCATGGAAGCGCTCCGGAGGACCGATCAGGATCACCACGGTACGTGACTGTGCGCATTGATTGGTTGCACCCTCTCTTGTGTGCGTGTGTGTTTTTGGGGAATGTTATTGGATCGTATAAGATCAAGTGTTTATTTGACTCGTGATCGATCAACTGTTAATTAGCAGGGCCGAAGCTCGAGGACTTCTTGGGCGCGGCGCAGTCGCAGGCCATGGCGCTGAGTCTGGACAACGGCTCCAGCTTCTACCACTACGGCGGCGTGGGAGTAGGACACCACCACGGCGGGCTGTTGCAGCCCGACGCGTACGTCGGGCCGTCAGCGGCGCCGACCCTCATGGCCGACGATGAGGAAGCCGCGGCGGCGGCGGCCACCGCGATGGCGAGCTGGGTGGCCGCGCGCGCCGACACCGCCG
>BCLH01000357.1:91137-108898 GCA_001602315.1 Zoysia pacifica | reverse complement strand
CTCTCTCTCTCTCTCTCTCTCTCTCTCACACACACACACACACACACACACACACACACACACACACGCGCGCACGCACACAAGGTATCTATCAATCAATCGGTAATTAGTAAACGGGAAGGTTAATTAGCACGTGCTGATCACTGCTTCGGCGGCGGTGAAATTAAGCAGGCATAGGTGGACGGGGAGGTATGAGGCGCACCTGTGGGACAACAGCTGCAAGAAGGAAGGCCAGACCAGGAAGGGCAGGCAAGGTACTCCTCTCCTCCTGTACAACGTTTCAGTGCTACTAGTAGCATGCAGCCAGTGTCTCTCTCATCAGCGTTCGTCCCTAATCACCATTAGATGCTAATCACTTTGGTGTTTACATGCATCATACATAACCAATGCTCTGCCGGGTCGCTCTTCATCGATCCATCATTTGCAGTTTATCTCGGTAAGTGCTGTCCTATTAGTACATGCTGCTTGAACCCTAGCTAGTTCCAGTAGTAGTAGTTTGTACTCCACTCTGTCTGCACCATCCTGTTCACACTCTCTGTCCTCCGTGCCATGCCATGCGTGGTAAAAGCTTGTGTTCTTGCGTGGTAAAACATGGCTGCGCGTGCTGTTTGTCCGTGTTAGGCGGGTACGACATGGAGGAGAAGGCGGCGAGAGCCTACGACCTGGCGGCGCTCAAGTATTGGGGTCCCTCCACGCACATCAACTTCCCGGTAATCCCGCCATTGTTACTGCTCTTGTTTACCTCGGCTAGCTGGTGATGCTGGGCTTACGTTGATGTTATTAGTAGTTCTTTTAATCTTCTGATAAATGTGCATGTATATATATGTAGCTGGAAGATTACCAGGAGGAGCTGGAGGAGATGAAGAACATGACGAGGCAGGAGTACGTGGCTCACCTCAGAAGGTACGACTGCCATGGATACTATTTGTCATTTGAACGCTCCCTTGACCTAGAAGCAACAAGCGAGTAGCCATGGCCTTGTGTGCTCCTACTGAAGGACTGCTGGACATTTTGATGGGTGCAGGAAGAGCAGCGGGTTCTCCCGGGGCGCGTCCATGTACCGCGGCGTCACAAGGCACCACCAGCACGGGCGGTGGCAGGCGCGCATCGGCCGCGTCTCCGGCAACAAGGACCTCTACCTCGGCACCTTCAGTACGTCCCCTTTGTTGTTGATTAATGGAGTACTTGCATGAACTTGATCAATCTCTTTGGACGCCGCCATGGATCGATCGACGCTGTCATGGCCGGAGGGCACAGCGCGACGCCGTGTCCGACCGTCGCCATGATCTCGCGCGTATACACGTGCGTGCAGTAGCGTAGCGTAAGTGTAGAGACAGCCAGGCCGTCATCATCTAACTAAGTGTAGGAGTAAGTCGTATGCATGGCGTGGCTTAGAAGCTTTAGCTACCAATGATGCTCCCCTGACCCCTCCCCCTGCCAAAGAATGTCTTCTTGCTTTCTCCCCTTTTCTTTTGCCACCTCTCTCTCTCTCTCTCTCTCAACACATGCTGACGCAGAGAGAGAGAGAGAGAGTGATGAGAGAGAGAGAAAGAGGGGGAGGGGAGCTTTTGCATAAGGCTGGCGCTTCTAGTTTTTACACTGTCGCGGATCGCACGCGCCGAAGCCCTTTTGACCAGCAAGCCCATCCACGTCCATGCAGCCTCCCATCATTCGGTTCCTCCTGTTCAGATCATTGCTCCCTTCATTCCTCGCGTTAGCGCATGCATGCCGACGGGGGACCCGTTTGCCGGCCGCGTACGTACGGACGTCGATCGTGTGATCCTGATTCCTGACCACCGTGTTCGTGTCTGATCTGATCTGATGACGCGTATGCTGCTGCTGTCACGGACAGGCACGCAGGAGGAGGCGGCGGAGGCGTATGACATCGCCGCGATCAAGTTCCGCGGCCTCAACGCCGTCACCAACTTCGACATCACGCGCTACGACGTCGACAAGATCATGGCCAGCAACACGCTCCTCCCGGGCGACCTCGCGCGCCGCAAGAAGGACGACGAGGTGTTGGTCGCCGCGGCCTCCGACGGCGGCGCCTCGGCGGCACTGGTGCAGGGTGGTGGAAGCGACGCGGCAGATGCGTGGAAGATCGCCGCCGCGATGACGTCCGCCGCCCCGAGAATCTGCGACCAGCACGGCCAGGGCCACGACGTGCTGTCCGGCGAGGCGTTCTCCGTGCTGCACGACCTGGTGGTGACCGCCGCAGACGGCCACAGCAACACCACCAACAACGGCGGTGGCGCGCACTGCATGCCGATGTCGAGCGCGTCGTCCCTGGTCACGAGCCTGAGCAACTCCCGCGAGGGCAGCCCCGACCGCGGCGGCGGCCTGTCCATGCTCTTCTCCAAGCCGTCGCCATCGCCGTCGCAGGCCGCGCCGAAGCCGACGAGCCCGCTGCCGCTGGGCTCCTGGGCGTCCCCGGCGTCGTCCAGACCCGGCGCCGCCGTGTCCATCGCGCACCTACCCCTGTTCGCCGCGTGGACCGACGCGTGACCGCCGTACGTTTCCGTTACGCTCGTTTGCGTTCTTGGTGCGTGCCCGCAGACGTGCGTAGTCCAGCTGCTCCATTGTAGCTGGTGACCGATCTTCGATCGTTTCACTTGGTTAATTTAGGGTTCGTCTCGGATGGTACGTAGAAGGTCAATCACTTAGCCATGGAATAGTCAGTTAAGCTAGGTAAGGGGAAACATTGTAAGGCACCGCGCGGCCTCTGCGGTTTCCTTCTCCGGCGACGGCGACGACGGCCGGTACGGAGAAGGGGTTTTGTAATATGGAGGCTGGAGATCAGGTGCATCTCCTCCAAAATAGTTTCAAAACTAATTAATGTACCACTAATATTATTTGTACTAGCCTCTCACTGATTGGTTACTAGTACCACTGTCTTTGCTTCTTGGCATCTCCAAAACTCGAGCATGTTTTCCATGGCTGACCGAGCTCTTGAGCAAGTCTCTGTGAGATCGATGCATGCAACCCTGTGATTAGAACGGAGCTGTGTGATTAGATGTGTTCGTTCTTCGGCCTCTGGGCCTCAACTGGCATGGCCCAACCGATGGGCTACCTTTTGATTATGAATGGGCTGGACGAGGACCATAGGCCTTTTTCTCCGCACTTGCATGTATCAACATTTTCAATTCTTTTGAATATTTTTTCAGGTAAAAACTGAAATGTCTATTCAGTGTTCAATATTGGTGAGTTGTGTGTTAAAAAATGTTGAATCTAAGTCTTTTATAATTTCGTGTGCATAAATAGCATGAAGTTAAAAACCAAAAACACAATGACTAGGCTAACGAGAGAATATCCTGTAGTACATGCCTTCTGCTTCCTCGTGAAAGTTTATTTCTAAGTTTTATTAACTATAACTTTGACTAATAATTTTATAAATTTAATTAACTTAATCAACATAAATATGTTTATTATATATAACTTGTATAATAATAAAGTTAATTAAATATGTATAAATTATTGATAAAAGTTATACTCAATGAATTACTCTCTTCGTTCTAAAATAAGTGTCGTTTTAGATTTTTAACTTCTCTCTTTCACTATTCGTTTTATAAAAAAAAAAGTTTTTTTTAAAAATATTTATTTTATTGTGAACGGATTCATTATTAAAAGTTCTTTAACTTTTAACTTTGACTTGTTTATTTTTATATTTTTAAATTTTTTTTAATAAAATGAATAGGTCAAACGGTCGATTTCAAAATGACAAAAAATGACACTTGTTTTTGGAACGAAGAAAGTATAAAAATAAGTTTAGGACAGAGGCAGAGGTAGTACATCGTTCGCATCACATGAACATTTGTCCCCGCGATGATCTCACACGATCAGATCACCAGCTGGCCCCGTCCTGCCCCGCCATGCTCTGCATCACCGGGCGGGCGATCAGGAGAGGTTGGCTGCGCGCTCCTGCATCATGGATGAGGGCTGTGACGACCCGAATTTTGACCATAAATTAAAAATGCGAATTTTTTTTAAAAAAATCTAACAATCACTCTAACATTTTTTTTCTCTCTCCTCTTTCCTCTTTTCCTGTTCAAAAGATAAAGTCACATTTAATTAAACTAGCAAAGTTGAAATTTTCATAAAATATTAAAACTTGAAAGTGTGACAAGTGCTTGATTTCTTGTTCTTTTCTTTCCTGCTGTTTCCTTGTGCTCGGCTTTAAATCAATTTAATGCATTGAACTCAATTCAAATCTTTGAATTCAAATCGAAATTCCCAAATCTCGGTCATGGGCTGCACTCCTCCGTTTTCCTCCCTTTCTCCTTCCTCCGGCCCAGCCTGCTCCTTTCCTTTCCGCGCAGGCCGCTTCCTGCCTTGGCCCAGTAGCGTCAGCCCAATTCGGCCCAGCCCACACCGCCTTCTTCTCCTTCCTCCAGCCAGCATCCTCACGTCGTTTTCCTTCTGGCGCGTTGCGCCGTCCCTGCTCGCCAATGGTTGCGCCTGCCTTTGCCCCCCTCGCCTTCACTCCTCTGCCGGCTGAAACCATCATCACGCCGC
Source organism: Zoysia pacifica (assembly GCA_001602315.1). Taxonomy (NCBI): domain Eukaryota; kingdom Viridiplantae; phylum Streptophyta; class Magnoliopsida; order Poales; family Poaceae; genus Zoysia; species Zoysia pacifica. The sequence continues at coordinate 104,386 of BCLH01000357.1, read as the reverse complement.
GAGTTTGCTGACGAGGGTGCTAGTCACTCCGCCAATCCTCGCCGCTTGCTTCGCGACATGCGCCGACCGAGGATCGCCGAAATCCCGCTCCTTGCTTCCCTTGCGTCAGCCTCGCGCCGCTCCGCCAATCACCACCACTGCGGCGCGTTGGTGCGCCCGCCATCACCCCGCAGAGCTGCTGCCCTCGCTGCTGCGCCCCGGGCGACCCATGCGTCGTAAATTCGAGCTCATCCTCCACCTCGACTTCATCATCCTTATCCTCCAGCGCAATTGCACCTTCCAACTGCAAATAGCGCGCACCCGGGTCTCCGCTCCTCACAGGACTGCCTGCCACCGCACTTGAGCCGCCATCGAGGTGAATTCCAAGATTTCCCCTAAATCCCCTTCTTCCCGGTCGACGGTTGCCGCCACCAATTCGCCACAGTGGAAGCTCCTCCCCAGCCAATTTATGCACCACGAGCTTCGCCGTGCGCCACTCTCTCGATTCCCCATCATTTCGAGCCATCCCCATCGCCACTGTGCGCTGCCACCGGACGCCGCCGACGTGCGCCGCCACCTCTCTGACGTCGGCACGCCACAGCCCCTCTCTGGCCTCGTCCAGCCCACCAAAAGCTTCGCCACTCCTGTGCCTTCTTCCACTCCTGCGCCCATCCTTGTGCCTCGACAACCTCTCTCTGACCGTCTTCCCTGAGCCCCTCTTGTCGACAGCTGCCTCTGACTGTTTTCTGCCGCCGTTAACCCCGTAGGCGAGTGCCACTCGAGCTCCTCCTCCGTTTGGTACAAATCCCACCCGGATCCGTGCCCCGTAGTACGGCCGCCGCCACTCCGGCGAGCAGCGCCCATGGCGCCGCCGCTCCTGGCGCGTCCGGTCGCCAGGCGAACCGCGCGCTCGCCCGTGCCCTCCATCCAAAAACGGACGGCTCGGATTAAACCAGACAAGCCCCTTTGGCCTTTTAATCTTAGCCGCCCAATACCCATCCAACGGCCCAGATTAGATCTAGGAGAACTCTTTGATATTTTAAATCCTATCCCTCTATCTCAGATCCGACGGTCCATCTTGCTCCGGTCTACTGTGAACTCGTGGCCCTGGTGCTCCGACGGCTGCGTGAAATTTGAAAATAATTTCAACAAATATTCCCTTTTTCATCCGAGCCCCTCCTATTCTGTAAAGAAATGTGATCATTTGTGATAGACTGAATTCGTCATAGAATACAAAAAATATGTTACAAAACTCAATTTATAAAAAAAACAAATTGTCATGTATTCCGTGTCATAGATTATACTAGTGACATTTTTTTTTATTTTTGTCACAAATAGTACAAATCTATGACGATATTTGTCCGTCACAAATGTGCCCACGCTCAACTAAAACCTAAACTTAGTGACGAATTAAATCTATCATAAAAGAGTCCAAACCCAGCTAAAATCCAGATTTTAGTGACGAATTTAATTGTATAGAATTTAATCATCACACTCAAATTATGCTCACTTTATATTATTAATCACACTGAACTCATACAATTGCATTCACAACACAATAGACCGAGCCTAAGATATAAAAATTATTCTCATTTTTGACAAAGAATTCGATGTAGTATTACAAGAAATACAATAACTTAGACTTCGATCTAACAAGACACTACAAGTGACACTAACACATCATTTATACAATACTACCTCCACTCAAGCTTCACTAATTGGGTGGGGTACGGAGAATATAGCTTTTCTAGGAGAGTATTTCCCTGTTTCAGGGGCTCCAACTCGGGGGCAGCAGCATCAATCATACATTGAGTCCCTGCAGGACATTTTGAAACAAAAGGGCCATAAGAATGATTTAGCTTCACTAATAAATACTAACTCCATTTCAAATTAGTGGACGCTCTGGGAGGATCAGTTTTTTCCGAAATAGATGTCGCTCTCGATTTCCAAAGCTACTGCGCCACTTTTTCACACCATATGCCAGATCTTCTGCAGCCAGTTTTTCTCTCCCCAATCTCCAGAATGCTCTCGGTAGGAGCAGACTTGGAGCATGGCATCCAGGCACAGAAGAATCTTGTCTCGAATGCAACGCACCCGCCGCTCTACTTGGTACTAGCGCTAGAGCCACAACGTCAACTAAAACGAAACGGAGAGAGTTAATTTAGTCACTAAAAATTAATAAATAGTATTCTTTACTGATAAAATATATCTAGAGAACATACTACTTCCAACATATGTCAGTTATCAGTCTCTCCTATGTACTACTAATAAATCAACCCTTTTTCAAATGGGATGACAAGGTCCGAGTAAATACAGAGTCATGCATAATCAATTAACCTCTCCATATTTTTCGAAACAGAGGATTTATATTCATATCCAGATTCTCCAACTTCTTGCTCTAAACAAAAGTTTTATTTTTTCTTTCAAGTACCTTCTGTAAAGCAGCACAATTGGCCTCATACTTTGATTTGATGACTTTTTCCTTTTCAAGCTTCTCCTGGTCCTACTGAATCGTACTAAATAAAAAACAGGTCTAGCAGGGGAAATCATATTACCTTGTACTAAACAGAAACTTTCTTAATCTGTACTAAATAAAAAAGGCTAATAAATAGCAGGCATCCAACATTATCGATTAGAAACCATGACAAAGTATGATTGGCATAAAACATTTCAATGTTGACTACAGGGAAATATTATAACCAGCATATTTGCATGCACACTACAATTGAGGCCAACTAATGAAGGCTGCAAGCATTCAAGGGAAAGTATATAATCCAAGGAACATAAGCACATCAAAATTATACTAACTCGAGAACAGAGAAATATCAACCTGCGAGGAAGTATCTTGGTAGAAATGCAATGGGATGCATGATCAATTGCACGCTTACATGGAATGAGGTCTGAGAGAACTTATTGTCAGAAAAAATGAAATGAAAGTCTGAGAGAACTTATTGTCAGAAGCCTAGCTCCAGCTGCTGAAATCAACAATTATTACTGATAACTGGTGGGCAATTAACCCTTCCTTCAATCACCACAGTTGTACAATCGAGGTTGTCTCTCCTCCTGCTGCTGCTAGTACCAAACCCAGGAGCTTTGAGCGCACACACCTACATTTGAAATCGACGAACGAAGTAAAAACTTACATAAACAATGACCACCTTAACGGGAGGATGCTCTACAAATGAGGTAGCTGTTATAATAATTCAAGAAACAAAGCAAAGACAAAAAATAATAGGTCTATAAAAGAGCACAGATTGTGATAAGCAGTTCAGTACAGTAATATGGTTTATATTAGATTACCCGGTAAAAATAGTATCCAACTAATCCACACTAAACCTGCCTTACCTGAGGAAACAATCGAGAAGCACGGCGTTAATCTGAGCACAAATTGAACCACCGAAGTCACGGAGCACAGGGAAAAACAAATCTTACACAGCCATGCCCACTCCCTGCGAATCCGCCCACACTGCTCCCTGTGCTCACGCCGTCGAAGCTGCGCCTGAGCCGTCCATGCTGCCACCTAGCCGCGTCGCGCCCCAGCCGCTGCCGAGTCACGCCGCCCGACCCACGCCTTCCCGAAGCCGCACCCGCCGCCCAGTGCCCGAGCCGCGGTCGCGCCTTCCCCAGACCAAGCCGTCGTCGCCGCCCCAAGAGCCCCACGGAAATGCGCTGCCGCCCCAGGGAGATGCACGCCACCGCCTTCGCCTGATGTGGGGATGAGGATGGGGATTAGGGATTCGAAAAATGAGACGGTCCGGGGGCTGCGCGGCGGCGCTGGGCTCGTCAGGCAGCATAGGAGGCTGTACGTGGCTCGAGGACACGGGGCCGAAGGTGGAAGTACGGCACAGGAGCGGGCGGTTGCGCAGGGGCCGGAGGTGCTACGGTAGGCGGCGCAAGGGGCCGGAGGTGCTGCGGTAGGCGGCGCAAGTGGCCGGAGGTGCTGCGGTAGGCGGCGCAAGGGGCTGGAGGTGGCGCCGCGACGCAGAGAGCGGGAGGTGACGACGCATTTTCGGGATTTTGGTGAGGGTGGCTGGGGACAGTGGATTTGAAATGGAGAGGAGGGAGAGTAAAAAGATGGTTTGGATGGAAGATGGACGACTAGGAAGAGATGAGCTTTAAGTAGAGAACGGTCGTCTAATTTTTTCGGTCTATTTGATCAAATACAAATTATTGTATTGCTTATAAATAGAAACACATTTCAATTCAAAATATAAATTTCTGAAATAATGTATTGCTTATTTTTTTAGCTCAAATGAATTCATGTTTTTTTTTATTAAAAGTGATTTTAGTTTGAACTTCATGTATTCCATTTTAGCTTATATCCAAGTATGAAAGTCCAACATAATCTGTGACGATTTCTATTTATTCATTTATGACAAATATGTGAGTTTCGTCACAAAAATTGGGCCAAAATTGGGTCATTCTCAAATCTGTGACGAAATTTGTAAATCGTCGTATATTTAGCCTTTCTATGACGTTTTTTATAAATATCACCCAAAATCCATCATAAATTAAAAGATTTCTTGTAGTGATATCATCGTTTCGAGCTCCACCACATCAAACTATTTAAACATCAGTTAATCTTCGACCATGCTGTTTTTTTTTAATGGTAAGTCTTATCAGATCTTTAATTCGTTTTCATTTACTAGTTTTATCGGTTTTTATGCAAGTATTTGATTGTGGCTTATTTCGAACATAGTCTCATATTAGTTATAGTATACACATCACCCTAATAGCATTGTCTCATGCCTTCATTAGCATACATTAGTACACATGCTCATGATTAGTTCTATGTAATATAGTTTAAAACTAGAATTATATAATTAGTAGTCACATACTAGTATTACCTACTTAATTTATTTTAGAAAGTAAGAAGATAGTAAAAAGTGTGCATAAGCATCCTACCATGTATTCGCATGCATTAGTATATGTGGCATATATGAGATTTAGCTGTCTAATTATAAATATAGGAATTAAGTAATTAGTTAAAAATTGCTAATAATTATATTCCCTTAGAAATTAAGTAATTAATAGCACACTTTTGCATCTTACCTTACATTCAGATGTAATAGTACCTACGCCACATATTAGCTTTAATAGTTTGTTTGCAATAATAGAATTTAGTAATTAATTGTGTTAGTTATTAGTAATCACTACGGCACGACTATGAATAGTGAGAAATTAAATAATTAATTGCTAATTACTAGTTGTGGCAGAACCGTCCCAAAAACATAGAATGGCTCGCCTAAGATCGATCTTAGGTGATATTGATCGACAATACCCAAATAGTACAACATGAGTGATAATATAAAATAGAGAAAACCGATTAAAGTTTTACAATAGAGTTTAAGTAGTCTTAAGAGAGACAAGTTTAAAACAGAGCGAAAGCGATACAGAACTGATACGACGGTTTTCTACTATGAAACATATCTTGCCTTAAGACATGCTTCATTCCTCGCGATCGAAGTTCGGTGAGGAGGGAACCGGCTCATAGGATCAGTTAGCCAAGGGTTCATCTTCTCACACTATCTTGTTGCAACAGCTACGCCAACTCCCTGCAGGAAGAGCTACAACACAACAAAAAGGGAAAACAACAAACCGTGAGTACCAATTACTCAGCAAAACTTACCCGTCAAAATTGGCCAATTACAGTCGACTCCTAAGCATGAGAGGCTGACTCAGAGGGATGACCATTTGCATAAAATATAGCACTAACTGTGGATTATTACTTTCAATTTTTAGCGTTAATTTAAGTTCACAGAAATGTAGATTTAATTTGCACTATAAACTAGAGCAAGCATGGTTGCCGAGCAATTACCTATAACTAAGCAAACAAATCATGTTATTATTGTTATTAGTCTAGTTGTTACTACGACATGATGCAGTGAACAATCGATACTCGTTACTGTGAGGGGCAGCGATTATAATCGATTTACACCAGCTGAGAAAAACTCAAAGTACATAACACGTACGCACTTCCCAGAAGTCCCACGTGACAACCTTTCACAACAATCCCATAGCGCTGGTCCGACGCGCACCTCTCCTAAGGCACATGGTCTTCTATACGATCACCACACCGGGTGCATCCATGGATAGATCCAAGGCTTTTCTTTACTCCCCGTCAAAAGAGAGGTAAAGTTATGTCCAACCACTACGGTATCAAGCTACATCAATTTTTTGGTCCCACGTCCCCAGTATGTCTTCGGTACCGTTCAAACTTTCTCAACAGGGCCACACTCGAATCCGTTCTTAAACGACATAGACGGGGCTACCATCATCTCAAACCCTCCTATACTCTATCCCGCCCGGTCTCAGGTTTATTCAAGTGTAGAATAAAATTAAACCTATAGCTCGCGAGTAAGGTTTCTCATTCACTCGACTTCTACCATTTATTCGAACTCATAGCCTAACTCTATATCGAGTTACCTGTACCAATATATACTCAATAGGCGTAATTGGCACCATCATGTATCCTAGGGTTTCAAACAACTTATACAACTTAATGTACAGTACATTAGCTATACAATACAATATATAATGATAAAATAAAAATTTAAAGCAAGGTTAATGCACCGGGGCTTGCCTTCGGTTTGCTGAGAGTTAGCACATACAAGACTTCAGCGATAGACGCCTCCAAAGAAACTAGAGTAAGTTGCTGATCTTCCACGTCGTTTTCTAATTGCATAAAATGATATGCGAGTGCGATTAGATATGCACCTAATAAAATGCTAACTTAATGCGATGATATGCTCCTGAATGCATATAACAAGGATTTAACATGCGAATGCTTTCATGCGGAATGAGTTTATTAACTTAACTTGCTATCTGTAATTATATGGCAAGATTCTAATTTTTACCTAAAAGAGTGATTTTCTATACTTTACTAGATATGTCATAATGAGAAATTACTTCTAAAATTTCTTAATATGGTTCTTGAAGGCATAAACTACAATTTTAGTTGCTCATCATATTAATAGGGCTATAAACTAATTTCTGGACAAGTTTTACATTTTATTATTAAATTATGAATTTATAATGAATTAATCTATGGCTAAGAGTAAATAATCATTTATAAATAATCTACAGTCACATTAATTATAATTAATGCTAGGATGATAGAATATAATCATTAGAAGTTAAATATAAAATGTTTACATTTTACTCATGCATGAAAATGATAGTATGCATGTATGTTTAATGCACATTATTAAATTAACAAAAATAATTTCAGTGCAGAAAATGAAACTTTGAATATTCTAAAATATTCTACATGATGAGAGGATTGCAACAGTATTTTATTTGTGATTTTTGGAGCTCTAATGAAGTTTTTTGTGATTTTTGCAAGATTTAACGAGTCTTCGGTGCAATTATTAAATGATTTCTGGAAATGAATTTAACCCAGCCCACTCGGGCGCCACGTGTCGGCCTGCGGTCGCAGCCGCATGGCGTCGCACGGGATGGGCGGCCGCATGGGATCAGGCCGCATCCACACCGGACCATGGCCTGCTCACGCGCCAGCCATAACCATAACCAACTCGGAATTTATGCCAATTTAAGGCACCCCTCACGTGCACTCTGTGCTTAGTGTCCCGTAGTTGAAAATACATATAAAGAATTAAGTAATTAATAAATAACCGACCATACATTTAACCTTTGTGCAATAAACGAGATCCTGCAATAGGCACACTATGCGATCCATTTATCGGCAACCAGCCGTGTGCAAATGCCACACATGCATACGTACTAGTGTTGCCGAAGGCCATACACTTATACATTTAGACACTGCTACCTATATCTTGCATATGCATGCAATAATAAACTATTCACTTGTTAGCTTTAATAGGTTAAAAGGTATAAAGTAAAGTCAAATAATAGATCTAATTATTAGAAAATGCTTGCATATTAGAAGATAAGTAATTAATTGATAATACACCACACCAATGCCCATCAACTCATGCGCACGCATGCACACTTAGAGGGCATCTTATGCCCTGTTTATCATGCAACCACATAGATGCCCCTACATGCGTCCGTCATGAGATACACCTAAGCCAACTACATCACATGAAATACTAATATTTCAGCACACACACAAATCACTAGGAAGTGCCACTGCCCGACGTATACAGACAGTCACACTCGTTCATGAGTCCGTAATATGGGAAGATGCACTACACACTCACTTGCATTCTCAAGCGCTAAATATAATTAGCTTAAATAAATCTAAACTGCAAACCATAGTGAATAACCCTACAGTATTACACAAAATGACACACCTTCACCGAGCATGCTCACAACACTTGCCTTGTACGAGTTCATGTCCGTATAAAGGCACTAGTGCCGCAGACACTTAGCAATGCATACGCCACATACCTTACCCATGTAAATGCTTAAGCACTAACGAAAATGAGCCTAGAATATATGCAATCACCAATACTTAGTAAATAACATTAAAATAGGATTCACTTGAAATGATGCACCTGCACTAGCATTATGAGCCATTATGAGGTTACACACCTTTATAAAGGTCTTAATACTACATAAACACTGCATCATGCACTTGCACCGCATCACGACACCCACTACAGTCATACATGTCCAACACTATAGACTAACCCTCGCATTATCTAGTAAAAGCCCCATGTAAAATAAGGCAGTAATTTGATAAACCACCATATCATGCATGCACCCTCATTGTCGGTTATCCCTTCGAGTTCAATTGATTCTCCTCCGAAGTTTATTCGATCTTATTTGGTTCTTCTCGAGTTTTCTTTCTTTTGCGGTAGTGTTATTAGGCGTATTTTACCGCGTAGATGACGCTGAGTACTAGAGGCCGAAGAGGAGCTAGAAGGACTGATCGTGAGGAAAGCTGAAGACATCGACATCAAGCCAGAGATTCGAAACTTGGACTTCAAAGAGAAGCTTGAAGACTTGGGCTTTGAAGATTAAGCTATGAGAGTTTGCAGGCAAGCTCTAACTCCCTTTGATCATATTTAACCTATATTTTGCTATGCTCCTATAGTGCCCACTTATATAAATGCTTGCATGATATTTATCTATGTTAAAACCATTGCTTAGTTATTAAACCTATGTTGCTAGTATATTTATATTAATGACAGTTACTTATCATTAATATTATTATATGTCTTGACTACTCATTGTCGACGCCTCTTTGTTAAACATAGGAATTCTGTTTGTTAATTATTTTAATGAACGAAAAGTTGCCTTGATTACTAGTATGCTTAGGACCTCTCGTGATGTTTCAACATCACCATGCGTAAAATAGAGTTTGGTGGTGTGAGTAGAAATAAAGTGAGATGGGTGATAGTGCAACTTGTGATTAGGTGAAGAAGGATGGTTCCGGCTATGGGGCGAGGCTCATGAAAGGTGTAGGTGCTAGTGTACCTGTGTGATAGGTCTTGCTCTTCGGTGTGGTCCACCTGTCGTAGACGAGCGCATCACCCCTGTCATATAAGGACCGGTTTGTTAAACCTCAACTTAGTGATTTTGTGCAACCACAGAACCTGCCATGGGCAGGACTCGATTTTTCGCCTGACGTTATCATATCGAGTCGCTAGGAGGTGAGTAGGACACAAGACTACAGGAAGTGGACGCGAGTTGCTCGCGGTCTAGCCCTCGATAGAAGTGATCGCCCGCGTCGTGGGACCGTATTTTTTCATGGATAAAGCCCCTGGCTTATGTGATCACCTAGTGACAAGGGGACCAGGAGAAAACGTGGATGTAGTTCCTACGATCTGGCTTCGAGAAAGCACTAATCACATCATCGGGGCCTGAAAAACTTCAAGGGATGGCCTCTTGACTCTTGGGCGAAATTTATAAAAAACTTAGGTTTGATGGGTCGAACGTTATGCTACCTTTGCTTGCGAAAGAGTGCATTGACTGTGAGAAAAGTGTACAACCCCTGCAGAGTATATAAACCCTTCTAAAATGGTCGTTGTCATGGTATTGGCATGCTAATGATTGAACTTAGAATGATTAGTTTTTATAATCCTCCTTGATTGGTGTGAGTGGGTGTAGCTGCCTGTGTTTTGAAAAGTAAAGGCTGTGTGGCTGAGCTGTTATGACTATGAGCCAGAAGGCCTGACTAAAATTTAGGTAATGATGGGATTGATGAATATCTTTTCAGGATCAACCTACTAAAATATGGACAATAAAAGTTTGACCTTTTTTTTAAAAACTTCTTTAGTGAACCCTGTATAAAACTGGCTTTCGCAAAAGTAAACTATTTAGCCTCATCTTTGTTACAATCAAATATGCATCTATATACCTTTGTCTAGTGTTGGGGCTTGCTGAGTACTTTATGTACTCACCCTATTTGCAATTGTGGTTTTTTGTCAGAGAAGACTTCGTAGAAGACGACGTTATACTGGTCGTTCTGCTTTTTGAGTTGCTTGAGGCTTTGGGCCATAGTTTCCGCTGATTGCTTAGCCTTTGGTGGGTTAACCGGCCTTAGATGGTTGCAATCCTTGCTGTGTTATCGCTGAAGGTTCTTTTCAGATATCATGTTCTAATTCGAAGTATGCTTTTGATTTATATTTTATTGTGCTTGATCGTATAGCTACTGATCTAAATACTAATATGTGATTTACGAAGTGTCTCATAAATAAAGTACGACAATGGCTCATAACTTCAGAGCACTACTCGTTTCCGTGAAGGATTCATAATTTCATACTACTACACATCTCATGGCCAAGGTCATCGTCTTTCCCGTGCAATCGCAATGGCCATGGCGATGCTTGCAGAGATAGCTGCCGCCACCATGTTGGCATATTGATCAGTTCAGCCATCGGGTTTACTGGTGAGCTCCAGATGCATCAGTGACAGGTGAAAGCTGTGCCGCACAGTAACTTCAGCAACTTCATACGGCGCAAAAGAATAGAGATTTTCCGGGATCGAGCAGCCAAGAGAATTTACAAGCCGAGAAGAACAGACCTGGTATATCCAGTTCCTACATCTAGATCCTATCCCTCTACATCTAGTTCACATTTACAGTTTATTTCACGTCCTCGCCGATTAGATCAAGGCCGACCATCAGGAACGAGATGCCCTGGAACAGCAGGAAGTAGAAGTGCATCCCCTGCTTCGACAGGAGACTCCGGGCGGCGGCGGTCAGGAGCAGCAGCGAGAGCGCGAGCTCCTTCTTGTATATCCGGTTGTACTTCTTCCTCTTCTTCTTCTCGGCCTCCCTTCCCGTACCAGCTTGCCTCGGCAAGGACTCTTGCTCATTGACTCTCGCTGCACCAAGGACCGGAGTCGTCGAGAACGCTTCGTGTCGGTTCCTCCTCTCCTTGGGCGGCAACGCCAAGACGAGGTCGCTGTCCGCCGACCGGCCGGACTTCTTGGTGACGACCCACTCGTAGGCGCCGCCAAGCCGGAACAGGCCCGAGATCATGGCGTTGAACTTGGTGACCGACATCGTGTTCTCGAAGAGGAGGTACGGGATGATGAACGGGAAGGACTTCGGAGCCGGGAGGATGTTCAGGAACGACATCAGCGCCGGGACGTAGCACACGACCCAGTCCGGGAGCTCGGCTTCCGGCACGAACATTGTCGTCGGGAGGATGATGCAGAACAGCGTGAAGGAGTAGAACGGCAGGATGAGCTTGCGGAGCAGGAAGAAGAGGAAGATCAAGTTGGCCTTCTTCCAGAATGCGATCTGCAACCAAAGAAATTGGACCCTTCTATCATTTTCAAATGTACTTAGCACTAAAAGTATGGAATCATATGCAATGACGTACGAAAGTGGACGTTAACGGTAAACCCGACCATTGAGTAGTAATTGGTAATACCTTGCATCTAATAATGTCTGGCAAGCATAGCCTAAACAGCTGCATTGGGCCTGAATGCCACCGGTGCTGCTGTTTCCTGTAAGCCTCATATGACTCCGGCAACTCACATTGGCACTGCAAAAAGATGAAACAAACAAGCATGTTTTACCATATACTCCCATCAAAACGCTAGGACCCCAACATGTGCTCAACACAGGACTCAAGCAATCTGGCATGTATTCTACTACCTCCACATCGTTCAGGAAGACAAACTTCCAGCCCTTCAGATGCGCGCGGACTGCAATGTCCATGTCTTCAACCGTTGTCCGTTCCATCCACCCTCCCGAATCATCCAAAGCCTTGATCCTCCACACCCCGGCCGTGCCGTTGAACCCAAAGAAGTTGATGAACACACCGTTCACCTGTTGCTCCACCTCGAAGTGGAAGCACAGGTTAATGTTCTGCAACCGCGTCAACAGGTTCTCGTCCTTGTTCACAAATGACCATCTTGCTTGCACTAGCCCTAGTTCCTCATTGTCCTGCAACCAACCACCACACCAATGGGGCATACATAACACAATCAGAATCCGAAAAATTTAGCACATTTTGACTGGACTTAAGGAGTACTTATTTTACCTTGAAATGTGGCACGGTGCGCTTTAGGAAATCTGGAAAAGGTTGGAAATCGGCGTCGAAGATTGCCACAAACTCATAGTCGTTGACGTAGCTGCAGCTCATCGCCGACTTGAGGTTACCGGCCTTGTACCCCTCCCTGAGCACACGGTGGCGGCAGACGATGGGCGCACCGGTCTGTTGCCACTTCTCCACCTCCTCTTTGATCAACGCTTGAGTGATCACGTCATCGGAGTCGTCCAGCACCTGCACTAGGAAATTGGATCTCGGCCAGTCCAAATTGCACACAGCAGCAATTGACTGCTGGTACACCTGAATGACACAGAGGAATGAACAGCAAGCTCAAAATTGGAGCTTTTGATGGGAGAAAAGTTTGCAATTTTAGGCGTATATGAAAATGGCAATGCCGCATTGTTGGTTTGATAGTACCTCCTTCTCGTTGCACATTGGTATCTGGACGAGCACCATGGGGTAGTACCCCGCGTCGGGGTCCTCTGCGTCGGGCAATGCCGGCGAGACGGGCTTCGGTTTGACGCGCCGGAGGTGGATGTAGAAGCACCCGAGGCTCTGGACGACGCGGTCGGCGCTCTGGACGAGGAACAGCACGACGCAGGCGTCGGCGAGGAGCTGGAGCGGTGGCGCGACGTAAGCCGCGCGGAACCGCACCCACGCCGCGTGGAGCGTGTCCAAGGACACGGCGGGGACGGCGAGGTTCCTCAGCACGTCGGCGTAGGCCGCGAGCTCGACGGCGAGGAGGAGCAGCGATAGCAGCAGGAACGCCCGGATGAACGCGTAGAACGGCGACGGCGGCGGCGCCTCCTGGTCCTCGTCGGCGTCCGTGCGCCCGG
>BCLH01000357.1:77078-91127 GCA_001602315.1 Zoysia pacifica | reverse complement strand
GCGCGGCGCCGCCGAGCGCGACGGCGGCGGAGGCGAGCCACGCGAGGCACCCCGCGGCGCGGTGCGCCTTGAGGAGCAGCACCCAGGTGATCTGCCTCGCGTTCTTGCCTCGCGTCCGCCGCCGGCCGCGCCCCGCCACAAAGAACTCCTCCTCGACACCCTTCCCCTCCTCCTCTTCGTCGTCGTCGGTGTCGAGATCGCCGTGAGTGTGGATCTCGGAGATGGACCAGGTCGCGGGGTTGTCCATCCGGACGACGACCGGCGTGCCGCGGTAGGCGGCGTCGCCGGTCGATGCTGCCCTGCTGCCGCCGCCCCAGAAGCCGGTCCACGGCGCCATCGGCGACAACCCGCGGCAAAGGAACCCGACCGAACGCAGCACCCGGGCGCCTGTCTCTCTCTCCTGTCCCAAAATAGCACGAGTGCACGACGCGTCGGAGCTCGCGCGCGTGTACACACACAAACAAACACAACCGCTATTCCTCTGGCTCCCCTTGTTTTGAGCTCCCTCGCCCAACTCCACTCCACCGGGGCAACGCAATATCAAGCCGAGACGAGACGGCGAGGGGAAATGGGAGACGAGTGGACGCGCAGCGCAGAGGGGACGACAGGGGAGAGAGAACAGAGATGAGAGAGAGTACTGTGCAGCACAGGGGCAATGAACAGTTCAACACGTCATCAGAAGGGTAGGGGAGAGGGAAGGGCGGCGTGCATCAATTGGGGGGGGGGGGGGGGGGGGTTCGAGATTATTGGGAGGGAAATTCGCTGCGCGATCGGCCATGGAATTTCATCAAACGGAAATTCCTTGAAACGATGACACGTTTTGCTGCTGGAGTGCTACCAATAATAGAGGAAAAGAAACCATTCCGTTCTTGCGCTTCCACCTTTTTGGGACGCCATTGCCGTTTTTGCACCTTGATGTTCGTGGATCTCGCGCTGGTTTGCTCACCACAGACAGACATCCTTCCTTGTGCTCGGCGCGTGAACGATGCGTCCGTGCTTATCCGGAGTATAGCCGCTGCGGCCTCTCTGGTTCTTGGCCTGCTCTGCTCTTCAGCTCTTGCTTGCTCATCAACGCGTCGCCCTCGCAGCTTGCCTCTAGCTGCGCCTGTCTGTGCTTACTGACTGTACACTGCAGTGCACTGTGCTTGGCAAGGTTGCGACTTGGACAAGTCCAGACGGCACCACCGTGGTGCATTCTTGTCTGTCACAAGGTGACATTTTTTGACGTCTGGGTAAAAATTACAACCGATAACAAATTCACGTAAACATATCAATTCACGTAAACGCTCTTTTTAGTTGCTTCACTGCACCGGTTATTCATTTCAACGCATATTTTATCAACAAAACATAGAAAAATCTCGACAACCATAATGATGAAGATTAGTAACAGTAGGTAAGGAAGTCAGCGAGAGCCCCCAGGCTCGTCGCGTCTTGACTCTTGAGTCTGCTGATGTTTTCAGAAAATCACTTATTTAGCTTAAAAAAATTACAGCTTCACTTTTTGACTCGTTTATTTAGATTTGAACTTTTCCATATGATCTGAAATATATATTTTTTATTTCGTTATGTAGACCTTTCGTAACAGCTTTCTTTCTTGATTCTTTTTAGATTTTAGACTTCCTGTAACAGCTAATAAGGAAATGATACACTTTTTTAAAGTCAAATAAGAAATTCTCTCCTATATGTTTCCCATGTGTCTTCTCTGCTGTACTCTCTCTGTTCTCTGTTCTCAAATTGATGCGGTCATTGAATACAAATATCAACTTTGACTATTTATTTTATTCAAAAAAGTAATTCAAATTTAAAAAATTAAATATTGTAATTCAAACAACTTTGATGATAAAGCGAATTATAACAAAATATTTAAAATTTAACATTATTTTTTTGAATAAAACGAATAGTCAAAATTGAATTTTGTAGTCAACGACGACATCAATTTCAGAACGGAGGGAGTAAGTGGTTTGGACTGTGATTTCATTAAGTAATGTAACAAGTGCAATGTACTGGAAAGATAGCGCCAAGCAATGTGGTTCCCTGGGGCAATGTGACCGATTGATCCTGTCTTTTAGTTTTGTCCATCCGAAAAACAAAAATGAACTTGAATTGGTCAAACGGAATACAAAGTGGAGAGAGATGTGGAGAGTGAACCTGTCAGTGCTTCTGGTATTCTCCACTATACATATCACACAAAGCTCAGCCACTGGTTGCCTGGCTGGGTAGTAGCACACGTCTATACCCCAGACTGACATCCATGGATGGCTGAACATGGAGAGAAAGAGCTGATGGCTGCACCTAAACAGTGATCCCTCGACCACTCTTCCCCCCTGTTATCTGCCAGGGATGCATTGCCAGCTTGTGTTCATCGATCGTCTTCAGATTGATCCGAGTTTTCTGCCCATGTTTGATCCAGTCATCCAGATCGTCGGAGTACTGTTCCAACCCTTTTTTTCCCCACTGTTATTTGCCAATGGTTTGCGTTCGGACAAACAGACAGAGCGCATCTCCTGAAAGTTGTGTGCGCGATGCAGGAAATGGGCCAAGGTATGGGGTCATGTGATACGCAGGACGTCGCGAGCTGAGGCACTACACCAGAAAAGGTCTAGACTGTCTAAGTGCAACCTGGGTGAACTTGTTTTGGACGGCTCAATGTCGACAGCAACCTAGGAGTAGATGGTAACGTAATGCTTCAGGGTTGGATTAGAAACCACTCTGGTTCTTAATACGTATGACATTAGAGCAGTGTTCATTTTGTTTCTATAAAAGAAAGCATAATTGCCTTCTAAAATTGTTCAGAACGGAGGGGAGTAACCACGAACAGGAACTAGCAGACCGTTCATCGACACTTTTGAAATTGAAAGTTTAATTTGGAGGCAGTAGCAATTTTACCTGTCGATGACTCTTTTCCTGCCGCAGCGGCGAGATGTTAACGGTGGGCGTGACTCAGCTGGACTCTGCTACGTTGATGAAGCGGCGTTTCTTGTAGGACTCTGCGTTGGCGCGCTCACGCTTCTGGCAGGCCTCGCCGGCGTGGTCGCCGGGGCTCCGGCACCGGGATCATGCTCGCCGCCACCGTTGTTAGACTTGGTGTTACTGAAGACCGTCAGGAAAACTTACTAAGTCAGTTGAGGAAGGGCAATAATACGTGGAGGAGTTTTCGTTCACCCAATTAGCAAATCTGATCTAGTATGGGTATCTGTTCAGTGTTCAGATAAAAAGTACACAAGATCTAAAACACAAAAAAAGAACCAAAAAAAATGCATAGCTGAAATGAAAGAGCAGTGCTCCTGCATGCTCGCTGTTTCAAACACAAATGTTTTCATACTCATATATTCTACGATACTCAGGTCAAGGGCATGCACGTAGACATGGCGGTTAAGTAAAATTCCAAAAGGCCGTGCTACTTTTACAAGTCAAGTACTCCGTATAGCTTACGTTTATCCAATTCAATCAATCTGGCCGCGCCAACCGCTGGTCCATATGGAATTCTTGAACCCTCCTTGGAAAAAGATATTACTGATTAGTCGCTCTGTTTTTTAATTGCTGCCATTAGGACAACAAAATTTAGTTTAAAAATGACATTATTTGGTGTCCAAGCCATATAATAACAATTTTAAAAACAGAGAGAGTAGCTCGATCCAAACGACCACTAGTGTGCCTATTTGTTTTTCCAGTCTAACAGTGTATAATATTCCTGGAAAAGTCTAGATATTAGGATTAATAAGAAGAGAGAAGAACAAGCTAAGGGTCCAACTTAACTAGTCACATGTACACGAAGTCAAGATAGAAATAATGGAAGCCATATAATAAGGGAACATGAATATGATCTACACTACATTGAAAATACACCCCAAAGTTGACACTTGCATAGCATCAACGAAAGGTGTAATGAGTTACTCCTCTATTCTTGAATTATTGTCGTTATGACGGGAATTCTAGCTCATTTTAAATTATAATCCCTTTATTTTTAAATTGTTGTCACTGTTGACTTTTAACATTAACTTTGACTATTCGTTTTATTAATTTTTTAATAAATATTATATATTTTGTTATAATTTAATTTATCATTAGAGTTATTTGAATCACAATTTAAAATTTTACATATTTGAACTAATTTTTTGAATAAGACAAATAGTCAAAGTAGATTTTTGAAGTCAACGGCAACATCAATTTAAGAACGGAGAGAGTATATTTTTAAAAAAGAGGAGTAATGAATTTTCTCCGTGTCTGAATTTGGATTGACACCCTCTCCCCTCAAATCTAAAGAAAAAAAAAAAGGATATTTAAGCAAGCTTGGAAGCATATGCCAGCTTAATCCACCGTGAGTGGCGCAAATTAACTATGCCCAGCCAGACTTGGTCGAGTCGAGCGATCGTGTATAATTTTCATCTCGTATGGTGACTTTTCCTACATGGTTGTCGTAGTTTACCTAACGTACGTTTCAACGTTCAACGCCCGGCCGCGCCTGAAGCGGCCATGGTGCAAGGAAAACACACGATGGAGCGTAATTGTATGCAAATGTAGACCAGATTTCTTTGCCTAATTACTCTTTCGAATCAAGTTGCCCTAGCCTCCATGATAGAGTACTCCTTAGACCACAAGAGCACACGCGAATTGCGCAAGGTTTCATCATCCAAAAAAAAATAAAAAAATCCATTGATCGATGAATCAAGTAAAAATAAAATCTTCTTGAACTTCGGCTTGTGTGGTTAATAGGTACTCCTTCTTTCTTAAATTGTTGTGATAAAAAGTATAATTTTTTGTAACTAAAATAATTCTTTTCCTAACCACAACACTTTTAAAAAATGTGTGAGTAGTATAGATACACAACCCATTTTTTGTAGACCCGAAGGCTGGCCGCGCCCGGGCGTCCAGATGATGAGAAGAGGTGAAGTAAACTTCCAAAAGGCGATGCCGGTTTCTTCATGTACCCCCAAATGAATCCTGCCATCCCAATCCCCTCTTTCGTCCATGGAAAAATTCTTTCCTATTCCGGGGGGAAATTGCTTCTAGGCGTCACCATTGACTGACCAAATGTATATGTAACTCCAATTCATCACCATTTTCTTTGCCAAGTTTGCTACTGCTCGATTGCTCTCGATGCCAGTGGTATGAAGCTATAAATACCCCCCACTCCCGCTGTAACTCATGCATCGACCACAACAGCAATCTAGCTGACCACACTCACATATACCAGTCCTCAATTCACTCAACAAGCTTCTTCATAATTTGATTGCATCTAGCAATGAGGTACTGCTCATCAAGCTTCGCGTTGGCGACGTTGGCGCTCGCCATGGCGGCGGCTGCGACCGTCGTCGTAGCGCAGAACTCGCAGCAAGACTTCCTGGACCCGCACAACGCGGCGCGCGCGGACGTGGGCGTCGACCCGGTCTCGTGGGACGACACCGTCGCGGCGTACGCGCAGAGCTACGCGGCGCAGCGGCGGGGCGATTGCGCGCTGGTGCACTCGGGCGGGCCGTACGGCGAGAACATCTTCTGGGGCTCCGCCGGCGCCGACTGGTCGGCGCCGGACGCCGTGCGGTCGTGGGTGGACGAGAAGCAGTATTACGACCACGGCAGCAACACCTGCTCCGCGCCGGCGGGACAGTCGTGCGGGCACTACACGCAGGTGGTGTGGCGCGACTCCACCGCCATCGGGTGCGCGCGCGTCGTCTGCGACAACGGCGGCGTCTTCATCACCTGCAACTACAACCCGCCGGGCAACGTCGTCGGACAGTCGCCTTACTAGATCAATCGATCATACGTACGAGAGATGCCGAGTTCCAACTTCCAAGTAATTGATGATACCTAAATAAAGAGACGGCATGCGCGCCATGCGTGTTACGTCCTGGCTGTATGCATGAGTACACCAATACTTCACAATAAACTGTTAACTATGTGGAAAACAACCACAGGTAGGGAAGGTTCTCACCTCCTTAGGAGGCCGCGTACTTGTATTTATATGGCCAACAACAGGCCGTTGCAGATCAGCACAGCTAGGCATAAATATATTGTTACTATGTTTGCTACAACAAGATCAGATCACAACTGATTCTGCTAAGACTACCATACTAGTGCTGATCTAATTGATTAGTTGCAGTCTTTACACATATATCTTAACAGCCCATCTCAATCATAGCTTACTTAAGATTGTATCTAAATTGAACAAGCTTTTGATTTGTCAGTGCCTTGGTGAATCCATCTGCGATTTGATCGTTAGTAGAAATAATCCTCACATCCAATAGTTTCTGTGCAACTCTTTCTCTAACAAAATGTAAATCGACTTCCACATGTTTCATTCTACCATGGAAAATTGGGTTTGCAGTGAGATATGTTGCACCTGTATTATCACACCAGATTCTGGCCATAGGATGGCATGCTATCTTCAACTCTTTCAAAAGTGTTTGAATCCACATCAGCTCTGCAGTGGCATTAGCTAGTGCCTTGTGCACTCCATGACACCATTACTACCAAAGTATATGGCAAAACCTCCGGTAGACCTTCTATCATCTGCATCTCCAGCCCAATCCAAATCGCTGAAAGCACTAACAAGTGTAGACACAGATCTTGCTATTTTTAAGCCAAAACCAAGAGTATGTTTCAAATACCTTAGTATACGCTTAACTGCAGTCCAATGAACAGTTGTTGGGGAGTGTAGAAACTGACGTACCTTGTTTACTGAGAACGCCAAATCTGATCGTGTCAAGGTTATGTATTGCAATGCACCAACAATGCTTCTGTATCTTGTTGAATCTTCAGGTTCTAGCAACTCTCCATCTCCTATTCTCAATTTTTCTGATGTGGACAATGGTGTAGTGACAGGCTTGCAATCTATCATTCCAACTCGTTTAAGAATATCCAGGGCATATTTACCTTGAGATAGATGAATTCCATTCTCCACTTGATTCACTTCTATTCCAAGAAAATAATAAAGTGGACCCAAGTCCTTAAGTGCAAATTCAGACTTAAGATCCTTTAATAAAGCCCATTCTCCATCCTGAGAGGAACTTGCAACTATAATATCATCTAACATATACCAAGAGAAATATAGTGACACCTCCTCTGTTGTAGAAGAATAGAGATGTATCTGTCTTTGATGCACAGAAACTAATTTTCTGCAGTTTCTCACTCAACCTAGAGTACCATGCCCTAGGAGCTTGTTTCAATCCATAAATGACCTTGTCTAATTTACAGATATAGTTGGAAAGAGACTTGTGCTCATAGCCTGGTGGTTGTTTCATATAAACATTCTCCTCAAGAATGCCATGAAGAAATGCATTCTGTACATCTAACTATCTTAAGCACCATCCTCGTGATACTGCAATAGATAGGGCAACTCTAATGGTAGCAGCCTTGACTACTGGACTGAAAGTGTCCTCATAATCAATCCCATAAATTTGTTTAAATCCTTTAGCTACAAGTCGAGCTTTGTATCTATCTAGAGTACCATCTGCTTTTCTTTTAATCTTGTAAACCCATTTATAATCTATCACATTTTTCACATTGTTTGGAGGAACTAAGTTCCATGTCTTGTTTTTAACTAAGGCTTCATACTCACTATCCATAGCTAATTTCCAATTAGTATCATTAAGAGCTTCAGATAAAGTAGAAGGTTCACCATTAGTAGCAAGACATCCATACCTGATTGTTCCATCAGTGTATTGTTTTATCTTTCTGATTCCATCTTGTAATCTGGTTCTGGGGCATGCATTTGTTGTTTCTGGAGCTTCCAACGATTCAGATTGCACAGAAGGTCCAGCCTCTATCACTTATACTGGTATGGATGAATCTTGTGCAAGCTGCTGACTTGACATTGTCTCTGGTGTGGGAGTAGGTAGCACTGATACAGGTGTAGGTTCAGCAGCTGTTCCTAATCCAAAAGACATGATTTCAGCAGTTCTCGGCAAAACTTCCTCAAGTTCAATGTGTCCTATTTCTTCTGGCAAATCTTCTTGCACATGATTACCATTTTCTTCAACAAAATCAGCGATAGAATCAAAATTTTGAGCATTAGCCAGCAATTGATCAGCTGTATTATTGTCCCCCCTATGATCATAATGTGAAAGAGCTACAAGATTTTGAGGAAGGAGATTTATCTTAGCTCGTAGACGAGCACCAGCATTGGAATAAAGCTCTGAGAAGGGAAATATTTCTTCATAAAAAATGACATCACGAGAGATATAGACACGTCCTGTAGACACATCTAGACATTTGTAGCCTTTGTGCATCATGCTATAGCCAAGGAACACACACCTTCTTGATCGAAAAGCAAGTTTATGAGAATTATACGGTCTAAGGTTAGGCCAATAAGCACAACCAAACACCTTGAGAAAGGAGTAATCTGGCTTTTGTTTAAAAAGGCACTCCAAGGGTGTAAAAAAATCAAGGAGCTTGGTGGGTTTTATAAGATAGGTAGCAGTAGAGAAAGCCTCGTCCCAGAATTTTAAGGCATAGATGCATGAGCAAGTAAGGACAGACCAACTTCTACTATATACCTGTGCTTACGCTCAGCTGAACCATTTTGTTGGTGGGCATGAGGGCAGGAAACCAAATGTGTGATGCCAATTTTTGTGAAAAACGAGTTCAAGCTTTGATACTCGCCTCCCCAATCAGTCTGCATGGTGATAATCTTGCTATTAAACATGCGTTCAGCCATGGTTTGGAACTCGGTGAACTTCTGAAAAACTTCAGATTTGTGGCGCAACATATAGACCCATGAAAATTTACTGAAATCATTAATAAAACTAACATAGTATTTTTTCTGCCCACAGACTCAGAAGCTGAACCCCATACATCAGAAAATATTAGCTCTAAAGGCTTTGATGAAGTACTGGTAGATGTGGGGTAGGGTAGGCGATGACACTTAGCCTGTTGACAAGCAACACATATAGATTGTTTATTTGACTCACTAGAACAAGGAAGACTATAATTGCTAATGACTTCTGAATTATTTTAAAGGATGGATGTCCAAGTCTACTATGCCACTTTTGAGAGGAAGCTTTTATTGCGCCATATGCTGATTTTGGGAAAGCATCTGCCAGAAGGGGATACAGACCTCCTTTACATCTGCCTCGCAGCAAAATTCTCCTTGTTTCCAGATCCTTGATAAGAAAAAAGTTGGGAAAATATTCAAGGGAAGCGTTATTATTAAAAATGAGGCGATGAACAGATACAAGATTTTTTTGTATTTCTGGAACATGTAGGACATTGTTTAGATGAAGAGTACGAATGGGGTTACTGATAACAGCATGACCAGAGTGACTAATGTTCATACATGATCCACTAGCAGTGTGGATTTGATCATTCCCTTTGTACTCTTCACTGGTGTTTAATTTTTCCAATTCTCCAGTGATATGATCCGTTGCCCCAGTGTCGATGTACCAGTTTGTATCGACACCATATCCATATGATGCAGCTGCTGCACTTTTATTAGAAGATTCATAATCCTCATCATACTTGTACCAGCCATTACAGGCAGTGTGACCCTTTTTCTCACAAACTTGGCATGTGAGCCTGTCGTTGTTGTTGCGAGCCCCATTGCCACGTCCACCTGATGCTCCAGCAGCTGTGTTGCATCCGCGGCCGACACTTCGGCCACGACCACATCCTTCTGCGCTGGGCCTCCACGACCACGACGTGCTACATTTGCTGATCCATTAATGCCTCCATGCAGAAGCTCCATTCTGAATTCAAAGTTCAGTAGCTGAGAATACAATTCTCCAATGGAGATCGGCTCAACTCGAGTAACTAAAGCCGAGACTATAGGATTATAATCAATATCCAGGCCAGCCAATATGTAGGACACTAGTTCTTCATCATCAATGGGCTTCCCAGAGGCAGCCATCTCATCTGCAAGAGATCGCATCTTGCTAACATACTCAGAAATTGTCATGTTTGCTTTCTGAGTTGTTGCAAGAGCAATCCTTGTGTTGACAGTACGTGCGCGCGACTGTGATGCATACGTCTGTTGTAGAACAGTCCACACTTCTCTTGGTGTGGTACAGAAGGCGACTTGTGTCAACCCTTCTCGAGTCATGGAGCTTAGGAGGAACCCCAAAACTTGTTGTTGAAGAGCACTCCACCGAACATAGTCCGGATTGGCTCCTCCCCTGTCTTCATTTCTTTTTCGACTTTCAATCTCAGCAGCAAGGGTGATATTGGAGCCATCAAGGTAGCCTTGAAGCTGCGCTCCTCGCAGTATGGGCAGGATCTGCGCCTTCCACAGCGGGAAAGTTACTCTTGGTCAACTTCTCTGAAATAGTATGGCCGAATAGTGGGTTAGGCAAATTCATGGATAATGAACCTGCCATTGTTCTGTCGTGTGGGATTGTTGGGGTTAGATGTTGTGGGAGGTGGCTCTGATTACCATGTGGAAAACAACCACAGGTAGGGAAGCGTTCTCACCTCCTTAGGAGGTAGTGTACTTGTATTTATATGGGCAACAACAGGCCGTTGCTATGGCTTACATATCACAACTGAATCAGATCAGATCAACACAGCTAGGCATAAATATATTGTTACTATGTTTGCTACAACATGATCAGATCACAACTGATTCTGCTAAGACCACCATACTAGTGCTGATCTGATTGATTAGTTGCAGTCCTTACACATATATCTTGACAAACTAGATATGATGAACATGGATGAATATACGAACAATAAACTCAAGTAATGTTGAAGTAAATTCCCACCTTTTCCACATCAGTTCACGCTTATAAGATCTCAATAAGTAATTTGTGATGCATATTTTTGTTTTTATTCTAAGCATTGCTCTTGATCATATTTATCTGGTTAAATATACACTCTTCATTCTCAAATTATTGTTGATAGGGCAATAACTTCTACTATTTTGTTTTTCAACTAGAATTTTTTTCCTAATGGATGGCAATAATTTAAAACCTATATATTCAAAAGATTTAAGGCATGAGTAATACTCAAGGCCACCACATCTAGTTTATGAGTAAAGTCTGGCCGACCAGACTAAGTAAACCTTCCAAAAGGCCAAAAGTTCACTCCACGGACTAGTCTTCTAATTAAGTAAACCATTTTTCTTTTTGCCATTTGTATCGGTCATCGCGTAGAAGGAATCCTCCGCGCTCTCGATGAACAAATATTATTTCATATTTGCTTGTGTTCAGTTGACTGAAAATAGATGGCTTTTATCAATCAACGCCTCGATCCTGCGATCCAGCGGTTTCTAATCTCGGCAACTTCATCGATCTTGTCTCTGAGTTTTTTATATTTCCCCATGCCAGAGATATCCATCACCAGGAGAACTTTCCTTAAAAAAAAAAAATCTTCAGAACTGTACTCGATATGAGTTTAATTTATGCAAGTATACCTGCCAGTCAAACATCAAGTGATTTAATTTGTAATCACCAGCATAATACTACTCATCCAAGACCTACTGACTGTGAAACCAACAAATTATTTTTTGAATGTAAGAAGCTACTCCTACCTCTTTTTTAAACGATGAAACTACCTTGAATTTGAAAGAAAGGTTCTGCCACTTTACAAGACAAGTACAATTTACATTTATCCAAATCAATCAATCAGGTCTTGCCCATCGCTTTCGTCCCTGGAATTCTCAACCCCCATTGAAAGCACCAAAATTGACTGACAAGCAGTGCGATGATCAGCACTTAATCACTTTTCCGTTTAGGTAAAATTGCAAAGGAAAAAGACTACCTACCTACAAATTTTTTTGTTGCAATCTATACTTAGTTTTCAATTGCCCAGGTAGCTTTGAAAAGCTTATGTAGCTCTAGATGAGACCCCACCACAGATCAAAATGGTATACATTTCATATGATACCAATCATATGTAGGAGTCTATCACCATCCCAGTATGTTTTTTTCTTTTCATTCTCACGAGCGAATCACAGGTATATAGCTTTCATGGTAATTTTTTGCACTACTAGTAATATGA
Source organism: Zoysia pacifica (assembly GCA_001602315.1). Lineage (NCBI taxonomy): Eukaryota > Viridiplantae > Streptophyta > Magnoliopsida > Poales > Poaceae > Zoysia > Zoysia pacifica. The sequence continues at coordinate 79,199 of BCLH01000357.1, read as the reverse complement.
GGTAAAATTAGGTGATCAAATATCAGGCTAAATAGTAATTATGATATGGTGAAGCATCTGGAGCAAGTGTTAGTAGACTGCAACAAAAGATTTTGCAGGTGGGTATATAAAAAAAAAATCCTAAGTTGTGGTGTAGTATTTTTTTTTTCTAGATCTATTAGTAGAAATTTAAAATTACGGACAAGTCAAGGTATGCATGCATGGCACCTTCGTTTTTTTTTTTTTCGTATTCCAATTAGAATCATGCATGGACTTGTTGAGTGTCATACTTTTCAAGTCGTACATTGGTGACTGAAAGGAGCTAGGTGCAAAGAAATTAGACACGGTCGAGCGTGATTTAGTTTGTCACGTAGACTGCATAGTTGAACGGATTTGTCAGCTTAATTTCCAGCTATAGTTAAGTTGCCCTAGGTTGCACGATACTCTTGCTCAGACCAAGAACAATCCATGGACAAAATCGGCGATAACGTCCATGGAAAATCTTCCCTCTTCTTGGGGCAAATAGATTCTAGCTACGGCGCCACCATTGACTGACCAAGTGCAGCTCCATTTTGTCTCGTCACCACAAGTTTACTACTCCTATATATCTTAGAAAAGTCACCCAGTGATCACCTATAAATACCCCCCACTCTCGGCACAACTCATGCATCGATCGACCACAACGGCAATAAACCCACTCTAGCAATGGAGTCCTACTCCTCATCAAAGTTGGCTTTGGCAGCTCTGGCGCTGGCCATGGCAGCCGCGACCGTCGTGGCACAGAACTCGCCGCAGGACTTCCTCGCCCCGCACAACGCGGCACGCGCGGCGGTGGGCGTCGGCCCCGTGTCGTGGGACGAGACCGTGGCCGCGTACGCGCGGAGCTACGCGGACCAGCGCCGCGGCGACTGCGCGCTGGTGCACTCCGGCGGGCGCTACGGCGAGAACCTCGCCGGGGGACCCGCCGGCGCCGGCCTGTCGGCGGCCGAAGCCGTCAGGTTGTGGGTGGACGAGAAGCAGTACTACCACCACGACACCAACTCCTGCTCGGCGCCGGCGGGAAAGTCGTGCCTGCACTACACGCAGGTGGTCTGGCGCGACACCAAGGCCATCGGCTGCGCCCGCGTCGGGTGCAACAACGGCGGCGCCTTCGTCATCTGCAGCTACAACCCGCCCGGCAACTTCGTCGGCCAGTCGCCTTACTAGCTAGATCAACGTGCGAGAGAGTTGTCGAGTACGGAGATAGTAGATACGGCATGCATGTTAGTCGTTAGATGAATAAACTTATACCGTAGGGAATAAATTGTCAGCCGGATATGCTGAACATGGATGGATATTATACGGCAATAAAAGGAATTTGTAATACATATCTCTGTTCTAATTCTAAACATTATGCTTGATCATGGATCTTATCAGATACATTCGTACTATTACTTCTAATTCCGAGCCAGAATGGTTTTTAACAGACTTGCAAACGTAAAGATTGTTGAAGACATTTGTGATGTGTATGTTATGTAACATCCCAGGATTTTCGAATTATTATAGCGACAATTCTCCGAATTTTTATTCTAATTTAATTGTCTGTTCCAATATTCTGTTTAGATCAAAATTCATTCGTTCCGAAATTCATGTCGTCTAAATCCGAAATCCGTTCGTGTAAATTAATCCGGTGCCGAAATAATTTAGTCCGCGTAATTTTTTCGTTGACTAAAATTGTCTCTCGAAAAATTTCGTAATTAATTTTCGGGTCTCTAAATATTTCTCCAAATTAAATTCCTTCAGCCTTTATAATTATTTCGCAATTATTAATTCATTTCCAGATTATTTCTTTTACCCTCTATTTTTTTCTCCCACTTATAAATACTCCTCTTAACCCTAATCCCCCTTTTCTATTCTCATTTCTCCAGAAAAAAAAATCCCAACCGTTCCTCTCTGCGCCGCCTCTCCTCGTTTTGCTCGCCGTCCCCGTCGCGGTTTTGCTCTGCCTTGTGCCGCTCCTACCGCGCGAACCCCTCCCCCTCGATCTCGCCGCCGCTGCAGACTCCCGCGCCGCGCGCGTCACCGATTCCCTGCGCGATCCACCGGTCCGAAGGCAGCCGCCCCGCGAGAGTCGTCGAGTCTGCGCGCCGTCGCTGTCGCCGC
>BCLH01000357.1:57407-75561 GCA_001602315.1 Zoysia pacifica | reverse complement strand
TGCAGAGTTTTAGTCGATGCGCATTGCCACGTCCTTTTGGAAGGACACCACCCTGAGTTGTGCTCCTCGTTGAGTAGTTTTGTTTTTCTCCCTCCTCTCCTTTTCTAAATGTTTTTGACTCCGGCCTTTGAGCTGTGGCCGAGTGTGGAGATTACATCGGCATTAAAATGAACCCTCGCCCGAGATAACGGAGATCTCTACGGGGCAAGATAATAAAATTTGACAAGTTTGAAAATAAAGTTTTCTTGCATACTTTAAATAAAATAAAATGTTTTAAACTTGCATTTAGCACTTGAGCCAAGCCTTTACCTTTGAAACCTTTTGCATGCATACATTGTTGTTAGGTAGTACGCGATTTGCTGAGTATTCGTACTCACGGCTTTCTAATTTGTTGTTTTCAGAGGATTCGCTCAGCTTCGACTTCGACTACGTCTCTGACGGCCCGTGACGTCCGCTCCTGCGCTCGAGTTAGCCTGTGTGGAGGAGGTTCGCTACTGTCGCCAGGATGATGCTTCCGCCGCTGCTTTTGTTGGTTTCACGATAGAGATATATCTGCTCTGAGATATTTCCGGCCTGCGTGCCGATGGACCCCTTTGGAGGATTATATTCTAATCATTTTACTCTGATCTGCTAATTTTCTAATTTGTTTCTTGTTTAATATTTCTGTTATGGTTCTTTGATTGATCGCTTGTGATATCGTGATTGCCAAACTCCTGGGATTGACAACGTCACGTGAGATCGGAACTTATCGAAAGGTAAGTGAAAACTCGGTCGTTTCAGAAGACCAGTTCCATTTGTCTGCGCAGAAATCTAGACAGACTACTCATTGATCAGGTCCTCCTTTTGAGGCAAAAGAGCCCGGGGCCAAAAAGTGACGACACGCGCAACACATGGATTCAAATAAAGGCATGCATTTTGTTGACCATAAGGTAAGTCCATAGCACTAGCTATACATTATAGTACTATTATCTCTCCAATAATTGAGATCTGTCAGTCCACACTGGTCACTAACATGGACTTCAACATCGGTACAATGAAGAAAATAACAGATCAAATCCACCTCTAATTGTTTGTCCAGACTCAGACGGATGAACGGTGAGAAGGATATGTGAGTGCGCGAGGCAGGCTAGGGCCTAGGAGCTATACAGGGTCTTGAGCTTCTTTGCTGTGCGAATGAAGTCCAGTATGACCTGCAACTCATCCAATTGCTGCTGATTTTAGCAATTGGAGCACACAGGCAAAGATTAGATTTTATTACCATATTCTCAAGGAAACGGTAAAGAATCTACTGTTGGCTAGTAACAGGTTGGCAGTAATAATTATGCAGCTACCTGAGACTGGAAGTGCTGCTGAACCCCATGGAAGAGCTCCTCTTTCGATGGATTGGAGTTCATGCTTACCTGCAAACGTTTCTAGCTTTAAGAGGAAACTACAACATGCAAAAGGTATAAACATGGAGAACAAGGTGCATTTGTTAGTTCAGAATAAATGGGATAGATGGCATCGGCAGCTTACAAGGTTGAAGTGTTTCCAGTATTTCCTCAGTGTTGGTGTACCAAGCTTTGTCAGATTTACTCTCTGCAAAACAAATGGTACAATTTATTTGAATATTTAAAAATGATATGTGATGAGTCTTAAAGTGGTGTAAAATACACAAAGACCATGGCAGATTACTAAGTAAGCTGAATGAAATGGTACTAACACTAAGATGTTAGCTTTGTCAAGAAAAAAGACAGGGCAGGCATGCATGATGCATTTTGTGAGACAACAAAGACACTTATCACAAAAAGAAGTCCTACCAATCCATGGTCCATGCCACGTGATCCAAGGGTCACCTTGGCTCATAATATCAGTTGGCAGACAGCACAATCTTATCCACTAAATAGTACTAATATAACTACATATGTTCTTGAATCGTGATAGGGATTTAGTAATTACCGCTTGCAGCTTCGAACTTGAATGTAAATTTCCACCATTGCTGGACTTTGCACAGGAGGACCACGGTTTTGTATGCCGGACCCTTCGCTTTGTTGGCTTGTGATAATCTACACTTGCTACTTGCACAGAAAAGATACAAGAAAAAAGTCATTTTATTGAATAATTGGTGCTCCAGTTAGCAATTAGGAAAAATGCAACTATCATTGCAAGGTCTTACAATAATCTTTGTCTTTTTCTCCCATGTCAGAGCTGCTGCAAAATGAATTGTTGCCATCAATATCATCGTCATCTTCATTGCCTGTAGGAGCTTCCAAGACACTCAAGGCATTCCTCTGCAGCTTCACCTCTACACCATTCTTTAGAACCTGCTTTGCAAGAATATATCAAGAATTGCATGAAAATACAATATTTGAATGATTCGCTCCACAATGTCTGCTTATATCCCTGCTTTGAGTTCTAGATGATCCAAAGAGGCAGAAAGCGTCAAGCATTGGTTGGTTGACATGATGGCAGTAGTAAGACAAACAAAATTAACACTAACCTGCACAAAATTGCCTGACTATTTTCTAAAAATAGAGTTCAGCATTGGTCATTCTCTTATCGACCACCCAGTACAGGATAGAGAACCAGCTACTGAAAAAAGTTTCAGTGGGATAACTAAATAATAGGAAGGAAAATACTCACCAACCAATGCCAGCCTCCAAGACCAACAGCCTTCTTGACAACGCCTTGTAGACCGACCAACACAGACTTTGTTCGGTTGTTTCCAGTCACAATAACCTTGGTATGCCGGGGAAGCACCGAGTGCTCCTCATCGCCGCTTTCATTCAATGGAAGTGACAGAACCCTTGAAGAACATAGTTGAGTCCCCATCATTAGATCACCTCTCTGGCCTGATCTTCTGTTGAACTGAAAGGTATGGTACAAAATTCAATCAATACACAACCAACTCAATTCATGACAAAGACATGACTGACTGTCAACAGCAAACAATAATAGCACCATCAACCCCATGCCAGATACCTATCCAAAACTAGAACGTTCAAGGTTCACAGCATATTGCAAGAAGCATCTGAAATTTTATGTATTGGTATGCTTTGATAAAACCGTGTATTCTAATTTGAACTTTGACAACTGGAATCGATCAGATGCCACTAGAATCTCTCGTTCAAAACATGTTATTTCACATCAAATCCGAAGGATTTTTAAGCAAAGAGATTTTCAAGGCACAAGTAATGCATCCTGAAAGCGACTTATTTGATGTGACACCTACATGTAACTTGATGTGAATTGGAAGAAATCTCTCATCGACAGGATTGCAAACAGGCTGGAGAGCACTCGGTGACTCCTAACCACTAACTTTGATGGTGTAGAATCTACAAACACAATTACCAGGCCCCACCACCAGCTACGAAAATTTGCTTGTTACTTACTGGATTAGCAATTATGAAAGTGATGTATCTAAGGAATACGTACAAAAGGCACATGGATATCAGCTTTGCATGTATAGAATAGCGGTGTAATGAACATTTGTGAAACAGCATATCGTGATAAAAACTATAAAATCTATTTCTGTAAAACTTGCATAAGTAACTGTCATTTGCAAAACAATCTTGAATCCTGAACCTCAGTACCTGGAGCATCCACAAGAATTTAAAGATGAGGTACTCGTAGCTGTTGGCAAGTTCAAATCTTCAGCCAATTCGCATTGAAAGTCAGTGATGGAGATTTCAGGTATTAGTGATAGAACAGGTCAGAACAGAGTGCTACAGTATCATTTTGTAGTCCATTTTCCCCAAATGATGACCACCAATTTTTAATACGGAGTACAATTTTATAATTGTGAAACTACCAGATCGCATCTACGATCTGTCAAATGCAAAAGATGTGTCAGGTAAGGCAATTAAAATACGAATTTACTGCTAAACCCAAGATAAATTTTGCAGTCAGAACAAAACAGATCAGACTGAGACAGCAAAAGATCGCAATTTTGCTACACATTTCTGATAGAAATTTGCATGTGAAGCTAGAATTCAACGAATAATCAATTTAAAATGCAATTTTCATGTTTAGCGTACTGAAGTTACGTACTGTGCTACAATAAAAAGTCTCAGATTCAGGATCCTACTGCGTGCAATAAAATAATCCTAATAATGTACTCCGTAGTTTCAGATTCGAGCTAATCCAGAAATTGAATGGCACAGAAGATGTAAACATTGAAATGCGAGCATAATTTAATGAATTTTCAGAAAAAAAAAAAGGCATAATTTACTGAAGAAATCCATCTCCAAGCAATGCGACTAAGCACAGGAAGATCGATCCAATCAAGGATTCAGAACTAGCAGAATTCAAAATGCAACTTTGATGCGAAATTCCGGATTCGATTACGGAATTCGAGAACTCGATTCAAAGCACATCCGTCCAATTCCGTACAGAAATACCCCAAATCTTGCGACAAAACCCAGCGAATCGAGCGGTTTCAAGAAAACAAACTACACTGCACTTTTTCAGCTCCCCTCAGAGCAAAAACCGCAATTAACCCCTCAAGACAGAGCCCGATCCAGCAAATCGAACGATCCAATCGCAATTCCCCAGACCGAGATCAAGAAATGCGCATCTGAGTAGAAAAGCAGAGAGTGAAATTCTGGACTTCACCTGCTCGGATCCAGTCGCAATGCGCACCGGATCGATCCACGGACCGATCCAGGCCGACGCTCCTACGGATCAAGAACCCGTCTTTGGAGCTTAATTGTGCAGGGGTACGACGAATCGGGCGGTGGGGAATGCAGCAAAGAAGATCCGAGCATGCAAGGCTGAGGAGAGAGAGTGTGTCTGGGGTGGAGAGAGAGAGGGGAGAGAGGGCACTGAATGCTTTCCAACTGCTGAGACAGGAGGGAACGGATGAGCCGGCTTTAACGCGCAGCTTCGGCTTACCTTGCCTTTTCGACGGCTCCATGCCTCGGCTTGGTCCAGCTGAGCCGATGAATTGTGGCCGTGAAGGGATGAACAGGGATGTGGTTCTCATGGGCAAAAAGAAACTGCTCACGGTACCCGAGGTGATCCCCGCCGCGTCTCAGCCACACTGAGTTGCGGTTGCAGGGAGATAGGTTAGCATTTCATTTTATTTGTGGAGAGTAAAGAAAGGGTTAGCGTTGGACAGGGACAAAGTTAGCATGATAGTTAGTGGGGTTCTCTTATTAGGATATGGGATTATACACCGCTTCATTCTATATATACGTGATTTCATCAAACTCGTCAAGGTCCGCGATGCAAAATTATGATCACTTGTGATGCCCTTTGGCACTATGACCCTCTAAAATAAAAATAACATGAATTAAAGATCTCTACTCCCCTCGTCACACAAAAAAAACTTTTTTTGACAGTTATCATCTTTGATTGATGATTTCTATGATTTTTCTAATTTTAACAATATAAGAATTATTTTTACTTTAGAATAAAGAATATTTTCATCATATCTAATTTACATGCTGCATAAATTAATAAAATCTATATAAATCACTAGTAGAAAAAAAGAACAAAGCACATTCAATAGAGCATAGAAATAGACTTTTTATGGGATACAGGGAGTAGAAAATTTGTAGTCCAATAGGATTGACATAAGAAATAAATTTATTTCTATGGTTGTATATTACTCCATCCATCCCAAATTTCAGTCGGTTTAGATGTAGGATGAGAATTAAAGAGTATGAAAAATGTGAAATACCGAAAAGAATGAAGATGAGAAAGATAGAGATGAGAAGTATTACAAAGAGACAAAGTTACTCCCTCTATTTTTTACTTGATGTCGCCGTTGACTTTCAACTTTGACTATTCATCTAATTAAAAAAAGTTTGATAAATTTTATATATTTTGATATAATTTGATTTATCATTAGAGTTATTTAAATCACAACTTAAAAATTTACATATTCGAACAAATATTTTAAATAAAACAAAGGGTCAAACTTGATTATAAAAGTTAACGATGACGTAAATTTAAGAACAGAGAGAGTACGTTGGAAAACCCAAAAGGACTTGTAATTTCAAAAAATTGTAAAAGTTAGAACAACTTAGGAGGAAATAGCTTCCTCTGGCGCCGCTCCCGTGGCTGCAAGGTCAACACTAATTTTTGTGTGTGCAGCGGCACTGCAGCCACCACCAAAGCAATCGAAGACAAACCTTGATGGCATCTAGAAATGAAGATAGACCCTTTTTGCCATAAAGAAAGGAAGAGAACAAAATTAAAGAAAGCAGCAGCAGCCGACTACCTAGCTGGCCTTAATTTAGAAAATAAAAAAGGTGTATGCTCTGGCGAAGGCAAAGAATTAAAGGGCTCTGCGCAGATGGGTAGTGTGACGGGGAACTGGTTTAGTTTCGAAAATCGGCCCGGCACTTGTTTAACTGGTTTTTGCGAAAACTGAAAAACATTACAGTAAACCGGAAAAACAGAGTAAATTCAAAAATTAAAATTTTTAAAGAAACTCGGCCGGTTCTACCGGTTTACTGGCCGGTTTTTTAATTTATCTTTTTGAATTTGAAATCAAATCGGTTCGAACGATTTTTCACTGATTTACTGACCGATTTGATCGGTTTACTGGCCAGTTTAAATTTATTAAACCGATTTGAATTTATTTACCGACCAGTTTTTAAATATTTTTAAATTTATTAAATTAAAAATCGTTCGAACTCTCTAAACCAAACGGAAATGATTTCACTGAGAAAACCACAAAAATCCATCGATTTTGTAAAACTTGTGGGGGATTGGATATCGGCGATCTTGCGAGGTGTGAGCCCGCCCGGGGACCCATCTCACATGCCTCTCTCGTGCTCTCTAGCAGAGCCCGAGCCCGGCGCTCCAACGAGCCGAGCTTTTCGCTACAACGAGCCTAGCCAAGAAACATACCACCGCTCCGTACGCGAGGGCCCACTACAGCGACACGCGTCGGATCCAGCTGTTGGTCCTGCTACGCCACTCGTCACAAATCTACTTACACGGCCTGACGGCTGGGCCACCCAGTTCTGCGTCGCACTCCTTTGCGGGGAAGTGGGTATGCCGACCGGTGCGTTTGGGGTTTTACGTGGATGGAGTTTTATTGTCCGGGGCTCAAATCCGTGAGGCGCGTCCGGAGGATCCCGCGAAAACGCTTCAGCCCTTTTGTCACTGAGCATGATCTAGCCACTCTCCTGACGCGACCGATAGTACAGATTTGGCCCCACGCGGAAGTGAAATTTGAGCCCTTTACGCGTAGGAATATCGGTGAGGCTCGTCGTTTTTTTATTACTCCTATTTCCGGGGTTTCGCCTTTCGCGGGTCGGCGATCCAAACCGCAGACATCAGCGCCGGATTTGCTCAGCTAAACGCGCCCGTTTTGGTGACGTGGACGGGTTCATGACAAAACTGTTTGCTTTCCTTTCCTTTTTTTTGTCACTACAGGATAGACGGTTTGACAGTGACAAGGATGATTTCGTACAGGATTAGGAGAGAGGCTTGGATTCTTGTGGTCAATTAGGGCTTTTGAAACGTAGGAATTCGAAATGTAGCAATAGAAAAAAATATATAGAAATATGATTGAAATGTTATTGCAAAATAGAGAAATAAAAAACAAAAAAAATTTCAATACACTCTGTGCAGATAGCCGCAGAAAATACAGGAATTTTAACAATGCACTTTATGTTTAACCTTAGCTTATCACCTTTAGTGATAGCATACAACTCTTAGCTAGCATCACTTTGCCTTGATCCTAGGCATAAAGATGAAAAAAAAAGGTAATAGTTGATGTTTCATTTCTTATGATTTTCCTATGAAATGGCAAACATAGAAAACTATTTTGTACTTTTCCTTTCCACAAAGTCTTCATTTCAAAGGCATGAATGTACATTTTCTATATGGGTAGAATCTTCTATTTTTTTCTATAAAATTGCGTCAATCCAAAGGGGGCCCTAGGGCGTTCTCCACTACCGATTATGAAAATTCATTGGACGGTGAAAATCTATATAAAAGCTAGACTGCGAAAAGTTGTGATTAAAAAGCTGAAACAAACAAGTATATTATGATAATATAGCCTAGAGATTATGTGTTGTGTGAGATAAAATCTAGCAAAAGTTAGGAGAGAATACTTTGAAAGATCTGGATATTGGGTTTCAGTTAGCAGAATTTGAGGCAAAATCTAGATTTTTGTTTAATGAAAACAAACAGGGTCTTACACTGTCATGTCGGACACTAGGTGAGACGGTGTTCAATTTTCTTAAAGTAGATGGTGTTCAATTTAGTATTAGAAAATTTTGGCTACAACATAATAAAATAATATCATCACTTAATAGTTGTTTTAATATAAATAAGCTAATGTATAGCGATTATCTATTATGGTTTTGCTACATGGTTATGATCTTCCATCTTGTGAAAGCGAGCAACTATGACATCGTTATTCTAATTGTGACTATAAATTCAAGCTCATTGAAGCATACAATGCAGTTATTTGTAAATCTATCACTTATCTAATTTTGCAATATTATCTTTACAATTTTTATTTGCTGAAAAGCACCTTTACTATTGCCATGGCATGCAATAGGGAAGAATTAGTACTAACTTGAGAAAGCGATAAACCATAGGAAAAGCATAATTTTTTTACTCAATATCACCGTATTAAGCTCAAAAGTTTTTGAAGCTGGCAAATCTTAATCGGCTCTAACATTATAAATGTAGATAGGATGCTCATGGCTAAATTACTTTAGTTGCTCTGGGTCGAACACCAGTGTACCAACATGGGTAAGTAATTTGAATTCATCTCGTTGAAATGATCATGGGCACAGGCGGCAAGGTGGGGGCTCTGGCATGTAACGAAGGTCGAGGAGATGGGTACTTCGTGTACCATGGGCATTTTATGAGTATCACCTCTGGATTGGCATTCTGATGAAGCTGTGAATGGGGGTGCGCATAATTTATAATAGACATGTCCAAACAGGCCAGGTCAAGTGCGGCCCAAGAATGGCACGGTCCATTTCGTGCCCGGGCCAGCGCGGCATGAGCTGTGGGCCGTGCTTGGGTGGCAGCCCAACAGGCGGCACGGGCACTGCCCGTTTAAGCCACAGCACGCGTAGCCCGCCAACGGCCCAGTAATGTCCCACCAAGGCCCGCATGCAATTAGGGTTCATATAAAACCGGCACCTCATGACCCCTCTGGTGCTTTCCCCACCCATCAGGCCGCAACTGCACTCGCCCCCTCCTCTCGCAGGTCTGCACCGCTCTAGTCGCCCCTCCTCGCACTCCGCTCTCTCTCGTCCCTCACCGCGCCGCTTTGCTCACCTTCCTCGACCAAGACCGACCATACGGATGGCTCAGCGGCCGCAGCCTGGTGCTCTCCACCTCCTCGCTAGGATCCTCCTCCTGGTTTCAACGAAGCGGTGGCGCGGGAGAAGGTGAGTTTCGAACACGACAGATCTGACGTTGTGGTTGTCTATGTCGTCAGATCTGGATGGGGGCGGTCAAATACGGTGGAGAGTGTCGCGCTGCCGTTGGACTTAGAGGGTTAGAGGGCGGCGCTGCTGAGTGGGGAGCCGCATCTACGAGCCACCACAATGCAATTGGGCCGTTGTGCTAATCAGGGCGGCTTGGCACGTGAAAGCATTTTCGTGCCGTGTCATGGGCCGAGGCTTGAGCCCCTGGTCTAGCATGACACAGCCTATTTATTATCAGTGCTGGGCCGGCCTAAAATGAAATGGGCCATGCCATTTCAGGTCTGTGCCGTGTTGGGCCGGGCCACCTGTTTGCCCACCTTTAATTTGGAATGACCGTTCAAACATGGTGGGAACTAAAATTTCATTCTCTTTTCACTTTGAAATGATAGAAAATTTCTCAATTACTATATTTTTACTGTGAAAATACTATACCATTCCTATCAAAATATTTAAAGTACACAAGACGCCCATCCATCTTACTCCCTCACAGTCTCATTGTAGTCAACTCATGTTTTTGAAAAATGAAAACACAATTTTTTTTTCAAAATTTCATTTTTTTTATTAAATTGAACTGATTTATGTGTGGATTTCTTGTAAATTTTCTGCGTGCCTTAGGTCGCTGCTCGTCTGCTCTGCACCTCTCCTGGCCCAGAATCCTTGCTGCTTACAGATCTCAGCGCCTAGGGTTGGGTGCTGCAAAATAAAGTAGGAGACGACCAAGATCGGTTATCTCAATAGGCAGCGCCAGATTTGTTGGCGGAGGCCACTCTCTTCCAGGCTGCCTTCCCTCTGCAGATTTAACCGTCCTAATATTCAATCCCGACCATTTTCTGCTATGGATTTCATGCTCCCCTTATCTAGCTTCAGAACTAGGCGTATACAATACACCATAATTATGTGACCAAATTCATGGTCGATTAGTGTACGTGCTGCTCGCACGCGTGGTAGGAGTCTCGTGTGCCAGGTGTTAGGTCTCTAGATGTTGTGAGTTTGTCGCATCAGTTACGATGTATGACTATTTAGAGTCATTTTGTATGGCCCATTTTGCACTCGTCGTGCCGGCTTTTACGATCCCAGCTGAATAGATCGACACGCGGCTATTCCCCAGTCTTTCTCCCCTCTCTCCACGGATGAACCCTAACCCATACCCCTTGTTCGATTGAGCTCCGTGGCAGGCATTCATCAACCGTTCGACGAGAGGATCTGAGCTCCGGCAGGTCAAAGGAGTTGAGGAGGGGAAGCTGATGGAGGACGGCACCTGAAGGCAGTGAGGAGGAGCGCTTTTGTCTTCAGCAATCTTCGGGCATGAAGGACATGGATGGCTGCAACGCAAGGTAAAAGCATAGATCCTGTGCTACTAAACTGTGCATGGCTAACTTAGGCTTGGATTGATGTGTTTTCGGATTCTCAATAGGAAAATGTTCTGTCTAGAGATTAAGATTGAAGGATTTGTGACGAGAGAACCATCTGCTAGAAAATCTTACACCAAGGGCAAGGTTTTTAACTGGGAGGTGGATGTAGATTCCTTTTCGAGGGATGTGTTTCTGATTAAGGTTTCCAGTGAGATACATTGGGGAGCCAACCAATCTACAACACGCTGGTTCTTCAATAAGAGATTGTGTGAGGATGTGAGACTCGTTGAGGAAGCTCAGATGCTAGATATGTTTGAAGTGTACAAGCAAGAGATGAGTTGCCTCATAGTAGTTGAAGTATTTGACATTGAAGCATGTATTGATGCCGAATATGCTAACCTGCAACCTTTATGTTTGCTGCCATCTGAAGAACAACCTATATCAGAGCCAGAAACTAATCATCCCGTTTCAGCATCTGGAGGGGCAGATGCAACCTATCATATTTGACAATGAGGAAGAGTATGTTGGTGTTGACGATTAGCATCTATATATTGAAATTCCTGCATCTTTACCACATGATAATGTTGACAATATGTTCACTGAACCTTTTGAACTTGTTGATGCTGAACCTTCTAAGGGAGTTGATCCTGGTCCTCATGAAGTAGAGGTGGATGATGCTGATCCAGATGAAGTAGAAGTGCTTCATGATCCTGAAAACCCAAACATTACGAAGGGTGCTCTGTTTCCTGACATTGTTACATTCAGGAAAGCAGTGAGACACTAAGTTGTGACCAGAGGATTTGAGTTTAGTAATTTGAAGACTGATAAAACTAGGTTCATTACAACTCAAGCTTGTTACGGTTTATTTGAAGCTTAATTCTGCTTCAACATACATGCTACAAATATTCCAAATATGCAACCGATACAAGTAGCAAGTACACACACATTGTCAGCTTTTTAAAGAGTATCATTCATCACATTGGATATACAGGGAAATAATATTAAATAAACAACCTCTACAGCTTGATAATTTTTTATTAAACTTCAGAAGTATCATTCATCACGTTGGATGCACAGGGAAATAAAATTAAATAAAAATTTACCAAATTTGTAGGAAGATGCATGGGAGGAGTAGGAGGAGAAAAGCCACGTTCGGCGCGGCAGGCCACAAAGGAAACCGGCCTCGTGGAACACCTCATCTGCGGTGACGATTTTTTTTTCTCCGTCCGTTGCGGGCTCCCTTAGGCTTCACGGTGACTGCTTGGCTTATGGCCGTGGCCATAGGTTGGGATTGGGAGCCTTCCGCTTCGCCATGCACGTGCGGTTGGTTAGTTTTGTTTTGTTAAATAATAATGATTTATGTGGGTTTAAGATTTAGAAGATTTGAAAGAGCTGTTAGATTTGTAAGTGATGAATGTGAAGAAATTTTATTTGTCAGATCTGTAAAAAAAATAATTTTAAATATATTTTTTGTGTGCACATAGTCTGATCTATCTCTATTAAAGATATTTTATCGTGTGTATGCAGAAAAAAAGTGTGCTTTTTTAAGTAGCAGTGATGTCCATTCAGCATGAGTAGAAAATTCTTCTATCTGTAGCCCCATATTTTTGTATTGGCAAGATGTAGCTTGATGCCGCCGTGGATCCAAGCACTGATGTTTGAAGCGGATGCTCATGAGCCTGCATGTCGCATCGAATGGCTGCACTTGCACTGTCGACTCCGGCGCTCGGTTCCGTGGACTAAGCAGAGGCGCTCATTGCTGGAAAATGCAGAGAGGACATCAGAGGCTTGATCGAAGCAGAGGAGGGCGAGTCTTCTCAGCTCGCCGGCGGCCATTCTCCAGTAAAAGGAAGAGCGGCCCTGACCGCTGGCTGAGATAGATGATGGTACAGGGGCAAAATAGGCCATAATTTTAGACTTCACTGAAAAAACTTATACAGTGGTCGATCTCTAAATTTAGAGATCTTTAACAAGATGGATTCCATGGAATCTTTTCGGCATTGCCAATCTAATTTCCTTTTAATTTACTTGTTCTCATATCTCGCTAATATACAAAGTCAATTTTAAATCTACTTGTCGACATGAAATGCATCGTTCGATTTTAAATTATTGACACCGTTAACTTGTAACATTAACTTTGATCATTTATTTTATTAAAAAAATTTAAATGTATTAAATAATTAGTTGTAATTTAAATTCAACTAATAATAAATAAAATATTACATATTTGAATATTTTTTTAAATAAGATGAATGATCAAAATTGATGTTGAAAATCAACGGTGTTAATATTTTAAAACCGGAGTATATCAGACTATTTGCTTTGGCGGAGGATCCGATTCAGTGTTCTCACTTGTCTGAGGACCAAGTGCGTAGTGGTCAGTTTAATATCGTACATTTATGGATTGCATCGAGTGGTTTTCTGTCTCTTGCAATGTTTAACTAACAAAATGCAGAAACTATCTTCGTTAACGGTCTTGCTTTTGAGTTTAATTATGAGTAACTACGCTGATTTGGTTAGACATGGCAATAGGAGAGCATTTGGTTACCTTCATTTGTATCTATATCTCTACTTTTAAAAAGTTCAGTTTTTTTTTTCATACACCTAGCAAAATATCTTTAGATGTGTTAGATTATATGCACACAGAAAAAAAAAAACTCAAAATTATCATTTTTTACAAATTTGACAGATGAAATCACTTCATATATACCTTTACAAATTTAACAGAGGAGCTCTTTCGAATCTCTCAGATACGCACAGAGACCGTTAGTTAAAAAAATACAACTATTCAAAATAAATATATGAGATCCAAACAAAGTTGTTGAAAAACAAAACAAATTCATTTTGGATTAATATTAATATTAATGGTGAAGAATGAGAATTTTTAAATTTTAATTTTAGTATATTATTTTCTTAAGTAACCTTTTATGCTGTAGCATTAACAAGGGTATCGAGATTAATTTTCTTGAGCAACTTTCGTTTCACTGAGAATATGATGTCACATTCTTTTACTTTTATTAAATAAAAAGCAATGGACTGTCTCCCTCCGTCCTAAAATAAATGTTATTTTAAATTTTCAAACATCTATTTTGATCATTCGTCTGAGTCAAAAACTTTGTGAAAGTATTAATTGTTTTATTGTAAAATGATTCATTATTAAAAGTACTTAAGCTTGATTTGTTTATTTTTGTAAATTTTTAATAAGATGAATAGTTTAACGTTGGTTTTAAAAAATCAAAAACATCACTTATTTTAGAATAGAGAGATAAACTTATTGATCGAAGTAATTTGCTGATCTAAAAGCATCTCTAACAGCTCCAAAAACATCCCCTAACTTAAATTATTGGGGATTTCCAAAAAAAAATTCCTCCAATAAATCCCCAAAACGCCTCCCAATTTATTCGGACCCTAAAATTCTCCTCAAACGTGGTCACGAGTTGGGACTTTTCTGCCGCCACAGAGCATCTCAACCATTTTCTCCAAAGAATATCCTATCTTTTGGGACTAGTAAAAAAAAATTCTCAAAGTTCATTTTAATCATCTCATCCAATAAATTTTTTAAATATAATTTAAATTTGAGCTAAGTGAGGATCTAAAAAGTTCCACCGATGTACCTTGTAATTTCTGAGATCTTCAAAAATAAAAAGATATTTAAAAGAGCTGTTAGATAAAATTTTTACATTAATTCTTATAATTTGATTTAAAAAAAGTTAATATGAAAATTTTGGAGATGCTCTCGATCCTTCGATTCCCACCTGGCGCAATTTTTTTCATGCCATGCCGGCGCCCTCCCTCCAATTTTCCCCATCGATACCCTGCTCAGAGGAGGAAAAATGCTGGATCTACGAACATATCTTACGAAATAAGCTCAGAAAAAAGAATATATCTTACGAAATTCTTACGAACGAAACATTGTGCCCCCGCCTCCACCTCTGTGATGTGGGCCTCTTCTAGGCAGTTCGTAACAAGTTCGTAGGTTTCTGTACCTAGACATAGCATCGCTCCTACCGGAGGCAGCAGCTGAGACTTGTCGAGTTCACATCGCATCGCCCCGACACAGGCCGCGCCAAACAGCCGCATCGCCATCGCCGCCGCAAAGCCGCATCGCCGTCGCCAAGCCACCCGCGAGCTGCCGTTTCCGGATGCCCTCTGGGGCACTGCGCTGCCCCATGGAACCTGCCGTGCCGAAACCTGCATCAGTCGGCCAGCACCACCGCCTCCGTCGCAGATCTGCTCTGTTCAAGACTCGTCCCCCTCCACGGCAGCTACTCGAGGCAAGGTAAATCCCAACTTTTTTAACACATGATTGTGTACGCTATCATGGTAAAATCAGTTTTATCAACCAAAATTCGATCTTGACCGTTTATCTTAGTTACAACGCTACTTACTTATGGATATGTACTGTTGACTGGTTACAAGCTAATCTCTCGCTCAGATTTTGGCACATGTTTGTGACACTTAAACACCAGCAAGCACACAAAATCTGTGGAGTTGATAACTTATGGTCTGAGGATGATTACCTGTGAGGAAGTAACAAGATACACGCCACCCGTACTAACTTGCTTCTGACTAATAGTAACAAGATCCTGCCCACTAGCTGTATAGATTAGACCCTGTTTGTTTTCCAACCAGATTATATATAGTATAATCTAGATTATAACCTAGGTATCTCTGCTTGGCAACCTATTATTGGAGGTCTCTTTTGTTTGTACAAAGACTATAATACTCTTGAATTTGATGGAAACATGCATAGCTTGGGGTGTTGCTTTAGAGGGGTGGCAGAGTGGGGTAATTTTAATGAAAAATGTATGGGTAGTGGGTCTTTTGGTGCAAATAATTTGAAATAATCTCTTTTGAGATGGATTATTGGATTATTATAATCTGAGATCCTAGATTCTATAATTTGGATGAATAATTTAGCTATTTGTTTTTTAATCAGATTATTTAATGTAGATTATATTATCTGGCCAGATTATAATCTGAAACAAACACGCCCTAATACAACCTTTTTTTTTTACAGCTGTTATTGTTTTGATAAATACACTTATGCATCTCTAATTATTCTTATTATTTTGGTAAATACAATTATTCATCTCTGATTGTTCTGATAAAAACAATTATACATCTCTGATTGTTTTGATAAATACAATTATGCATCTCTGAATTTTGTAGTAAGATCTTCTGGCAATGGAAGGAGATGGATACTTCATGGGATTGCTCAATGAGAGTCAGCCCACCAACGGAATGGACTGGGATAGTTTTGGTAGTCCACCAGAGGAGCAAGATACAGGTGTTCGTCGTGCTCGAGTACCACGACTCGTGGATGACCAAGTACGGCCACATCGTGGAGTGGCTCTCCAAGTACCCGCCCTTCGATTTCGCTAACAATCGACGCACACACTGACACTGCTTCCCCGAGGCGGTGGTCGGGCTGCGCATCCACGGCGAGCTCACCGCTCACGCCGGAAGGATGCTGGGGAACGAGTCCATCCAGGACTTCCACCAGATGATCAATAACGCCTGCTGTGGCTGCATCCAGAGCATTATCGAGTAGTAGGAGCAGAAGGAAGCCGCGGAGGCACCGAAGCAGCAACGCCTTCCAGAACAGGTTGAGATGCCCGAGGAGGACGGCATGCAAGCTAGGGCTGAAAACGGGACAAGAAAATCCCGTCCCGTTTGGTTTTCGTTCTTGTATTTTCTACGCGGCCGAAAACGGGCGGGATAAAAATAGAAACAGACAGACGAAAACGGGATCGGAAACAGTTTGACGTTTTTTCGTCCGTTTTTGCGGTATCCCGTTTTTATTTTGGATCATTCTGTTTTTGTCCCGTTTTTCATCCATTTTGTGATATCCCATTTTTGTCCTGTTTTTATTCTTTTTTGTCTCTTTTTTTACTGTTTTGTTTGTAAGAACTTACTTATGTTTACATGTGCTGTTATGTCATAAACTTTAAATTTACTACTATGTGTGTTACCCAAAATATGTTGTAAAAGATTTAGTGAATTGTGTTGTATGAATATGAAAATTATATATTTTTAATAATTATTTTGATGATAATATTTTATTACATTGGGTTATTTATGTTGATGTTTTCGATTAAATACCTATTACCGATCGATTCTAGTATATACTGTCTGAATTGGTATGTATTCGATACTCCGTATTTGTTTTGTTCGTTTTTATTTTTGATTTTTTTGTTTTTGTTTCCGTTCGGATGTGAAATGTAAAAATGAAAAAGGTTTGCGTACTTTGCCGACAGTTGGCGGCCGTTTTCAGCTCTAATGCAAGCCACGGCCCGTGATAGTGTCCCAGAACGGCTCCTGTGCGATCGAGAACGAGGCCGAGCTGGTGCGCGCCGCGGCCACCGAAGGGTTCCGCGTCGCCATCCTGCAGCCGCGCCGGGACACGGAGCTCACCTGGACGTACCGCGCTCTGAACGCGTCGGACGTGATGGTAGGCGTGCACGGCGCGGCCATGACGCACTTCCTGTTCTTGCGCCCGGGTTCCATGTTCATCCAGGTCGTGCCGCTCGGCACGGACTGGGCCGCGGAGAGCTACTACGGTGAGCCAGCCCTGCAGCTCGACCTGCGCTACATCCCGTACAAGATCACGCCGTTCCAGAGCTCGCTCCAAGGGCAGTACGCCAAGGACGACCCGGTGCTCACCGACCGGGACACCGTGAACGCCAAGGGGTGGCAGGTCACCAAGAAAGTCTACCTGGACGGCCAGAACGTGCGGCTGGACATGGCACGGTTCAGGCACCGGTTGCGCGAGGCATACGGCTACTGGGCGGCGCAGAGGCAGAGGCACCGTGACAGTTCCGGGACGGTAGAGAGTAGGCCATTGTAGCATGGATACTGGTGAGGATATTTTAAACAATTGTCCGTAATTTTTTGACATGGAAAATGTTGGACAAAGCATATACAGTACTGTGAGATTGGCCGTGGAAGTTGATGGTGCTAGTGAGTGATATTGGTATATGGGATGAGACAAGTGTTGCTTGTACATTTGTGTGTTAGGATACAGAGCATAGTTGTGTTGTAAATAAGCAGTGGTGAAAGAAACATGATAAGGTACAAATATAGGTTTTTTTTTCAATGAATCACTCTCAACTTAACATCTTATTTTAGTGTGACAGTTGTGATAATATCAATTCAACTTCAATTTTTTTTCTTTTTTTATAAAATGAAAATAAGTTTATGATCTCTACATGAATGTACAATGCCTTATAGTCTCCTCTCCTACTCCCTCATTTCCAATTTACATATGCTGCGTTCAAAATATTTGCCATATTACATAATGTTATCAGTTTCCAAATCAAATCTCAGGTACAGAAGCAAGCCCACTCCTAATAAAGAAAGAGACAATTGTATTCCAACCACAGATTTGAAGTCTAATTGTGATTCAGC
>BCLH01000357.1:32342-57397 GCA_001602315.1 Zoysia pacifica | reverse complement strand
ACAGAAGCAAGCCCACTCCTAATAAAGAAAGAGACAATTGTATTCCAACCACAGATTTGAAGTCTAATTGTGATTCAGCTATCGATTTTAACATTTTGTGATTCAACCATAGCTTTCTGAAATTCAACCTCTGTTCTGCCACAAGTCCATTAAGTGAATCTGATGGTGTTAACTTTGGTGTGAAAAGACAAAATTGTCCTTTGTGACTATACCATGGTTTTGTTAATTTTATTGTGTTTGTACCATGTATGGTTTTAACATATAGCATTATATAAACATATAGATGAATTCGAATCAAGGAAATTGATTTGTGGTCAAAATTTGAAATGTAGATAGAATTTGATCAATATTTCAAAATTTGATCGCATTTTAAAATCTCAATTTGAAATTTTCAAAAGTTTGACATAAACGTGATCGAACTACATCAATACCATCATGCCGATCACTAAAATTCCCTTTATTCTCTCTCTTCCCCGAACCTAGGGGTTGTTTGATTTGTTATATATGCAAGCCTTACCAAAAATTGGTGCTATCGAAGTGTAAGCGTTACCAAAATACAGCCTAGATGATTGCGTTTAGTTTGTAGCCTTATCATATCGTTGAGTTTTTTAAAACATATTATGTAGATTTAATTATGAAGAACACAATGGTGCAAACTGATTGTGATTTGGATATAAAGTTTGTTATTAATTATCATATAAATATAAACTTAACAAAGAATATTGGAGTTCGTGCACCCAATGGGCTTCTGCCACCCGGCCTCGCAAAACAAAAAGAGCATTTTGCTCGCCTTCGGTTGCGCCCCGCATCAGCTTTAGAAAACGTTGGTAATGCCAATATTTTTGTTGGCCAAAAATTTTGATAAAGAACCATACTCCAGTCATAAAATTTTACTAGTAAGGTTTTTGTTGGCAACCATCCAAACACACGTCTAAGCTCCTGATACAGCCAAGAGGCACCTCCACCCTGAAATCTCATTGGCTTCTGACCCTGCATCATCCCTTGGTGGTGGCCTTAGAACAGGAGCTCCCGGGAGCAGGGGACGGAGCAGGGTGGGGGCAGGGGGGGGGGGGAGGGGCTGAAAGCAGCGGTGACACAAAGGCCTTGTTTGGATTTGATTTTCTAGAACTTGCTTAACTTAGAAAACTTAGAAACAAGCTTTTCTTATGAACAGCTGTTTAGAGAATCTGTTGTTTGAATAAGCTGGGTGTTCGATAATTTTGATTATTTTTATTACATTATCTGTCTTAAGTGTTAAAATGACATGAATGCCCCTGAGCTGATATTCTGGAGATGAGAAGAGCTAAATGCCGCTAAAGATGTAATTAAAATCTATCATTAAAATATTTTTGATGTAATTAAAAGCTTCAATTATATAAAATATGTAGTTTTTATACATTTGACTTTAATTAAAATGTATAACTAAAATCTTCAATTATATAAAGGAGGTAATTTTTGTTCATTGGATTGTAATTAAAATATTTAACTAAATCTTCAATTATACAAAATATGTACTCCCTCCGTTCCTAAATCTTCAATTATTCAAAAAAGCTTGATGAATATTATATATTTTGTTATAGTTTGCTTTATCATTAGAGTTGTCCAAATCACGAGTTATAATTTTACACATTTAAATTAATTTTTTGAATAAGACGAATGGTTAAAGTTGATATTAGAAATCAACGGCGACAACACTACTTTTTTTATTTTACATTTTACTGTAATTGAAATCTTGATGCAACCCTAGACAGCAAATACACAAATAAAATATTTCTTTTTCATAATGATGATTATATCCCAAGAAGCACATTCCTTTGCCTTTTCGACCTGAAGTATTACTTTCCAAACAGTATATCCCATTGTGGCCAAGGTTTACAAAACCATTCAAAATCGGTCCGGTTTCACAGGACGATCGGTTTTCGTATTAATTTTTTTAAAAAAAATTGAAAATTTGAAAAAAAATTGAAATACCAAATTGGTTAATAAACCGGTAAAACCGAGGTAAACCGGCTTCAAATTTTGAAACCGACCGATTTACTTATAGCACTTTATTTAAATTTTGATTTTTTAATTTAGAGCGATAATTGATCAGTTTTTATACTTTTCGTCAATCCGATCTCGGTCGGTTTTAGGGTTCAAACGAAATCCAAAACCCTGATCTTAGCACATCCCTCTTGCTTTCAAAGAAACAACACAGATTGTTCGTACAATACATCGGCTGCCAGGAGCAGGGCGACTGCAGCGAGTTGAACTGCGCTGTGGCGGGCAGGGCGCTGGGAGCGGGGACCTCAGTTGCGGCGAGCTCCTTTCCGTGTGCTCCGGGGTCGTGAGAGCTCGAGGCGGGGATGGTGAGGAAAAGGTTGGCGGCGCGCGGATCTGCTGGGGAGACGGGCCGGGAGGAGGGCACGAAGGGGAAAGGCCCACGAAAAAAATTTGGTATAAAAAAAAATATCGGAGATCACCGATAAATATGATATCTTAAATATATTAGAAATTTTGGTGATTTAATTTAAATAATTTAAAAACTAATTGATACAAACTCAAAAGAAATTGCCTTCAATCTATAAAACAACATGTTTGTATAAACAAGCGAAGCAATTTTCGCTAATTAAAGATACTAAATGATAAAATTTCGGTGATAAAAAAATATCGAAACTCACCGATAAATTTGATATTTCAGATATTTCGGTGAAATATCGCTGAATTCTTTTTCCTAGGAAAGGCCTCGCTTTTCTCCTCCGCCGGGTAGAGGCCGCCACCGAGATAATCGAGGTTCGTGTGTATTTAAAATGTGTATTTAAAATTGTCCATCAGACCGTTTCTCATGTAAGCCAATTTTTCTTTGGGCCAGTTAGAAATATACAATTACAATTATTTTAAGTTTGGAGATATACAACTAATGCGGATGACACATAGGTCCAGATGATATATTTTAAATTTTTAAAAATTGTAATAATATATATCAAATTAATCCATTTTTTAGCATCCCTAGTTTTTTCCACCGAGAATCCGCTTATAAGCAATGGGAGGCATATGGAGTCGGTGGGGAGGGGCACAAAAGAGAAAAAAGCCTTCGCTTATCTCTGCTGCCGGGTTGAGGCCGCGTACGGAAAAAATCAAGCGTCATGTGTTCTGGCTTCTCTCCCACGCTGTTTCTCCGGTGAGAAATTTTAAGCGGGGTGAGCTTATATCTTCTTTATTGGTTCGAGTAGTTGGCCGACGCTTTTGCTGTGGTGCACATGGTCATTATCTTCGACAATAGGCAAAGAATCTGATGCTTGATGATTTATCACTTTTGCAGAAAAGAAATAAAGCAAACCGAAGGAAGGAATAGGCCAAGTAATGCAAACACAGCACGCATTCTAAGCCTTACATAGTTCGATGCGCTGTGTCTGCTTGCTGTGTCTGCTTTAGAAACCTTGGGATACGTTTTCCTTCTGCACCTCCCAGATCGATTGATCCATCCATTTGCAGGCACAAGGATTAACCGGCTCTTCATAGATGTCCATGAATTGCATGTATCCCGGTCATTTTTCTTGAAGTGGGGAGCAAGTACGTATTTTGTTTTTTGCAGATCGCTTCCAAAGTTCATTTATATGTATCCAATAACCATGCATCGACAAAATTCTAATCCTTCACTTTGTTTTGGATTTCACCCCCAGGTGGGGGCAAGGAATTCATGCATATTGCCGAAGCATATCTAGCATTCATAGGTACCGTGTGTATGCTGGTTGATTAATAAATTTATTTACAATGTTGATCAATAGATCGAAGATAAAATATGAGTGATTATGTTGATTGACTAATGCGTATACTGGATGTGTAGAAAACATTGATCATCCAGAGCAAAACGAGGAGAAAATATGAGGAAGCAAATGATGCAGCCTGTAGATTTCTGATCAAGTCTGGATATGTTGTGCAGAAGATATGGATCAATATACGGATCTGGCGATATGGCTTGTTGATAAATAAGTTTTAGCTAGCTCGGGAGCCAAGCAACAGATTGAATCACCATGGTAAAGGTAAGCATTCGAGGCTATCTTTTATTTTAATTTTTTTACTTTTGAATGTTAACTGTCACTCAGTGCCTATACTATATAAACATTCACATAGAATAGAATTGAATTGTGTATTATATTGTGCCACTCGGCCAGTATATACGGAATATAATATACTTATGTGGGTATAAACAGCATATATCTAAACAACTAAATATGCTCTGTCAGACTCCTACTGTGCTTACAGTACCAGTCCCTAGATCAATACTTGGTATGCACAAAGAAGGCAATATCGAGACCACACAACAATCTTTATTATATATAAAACTTATAGATCTTAATACCAAGTCTTAGATTGCAAAAACAAAGAGTGGTTATATACATACAACAGAATTCAGACAGTGATAAGAAGATGCAAATGTAGATCACAAGTTTACATTATAAAGGACAATCATATAGCACCATCCCCAATTTGGACATACAGTAACTGATGTCATGGTGTGGTCGTGGCAACTAACAGTCAAAGGAAGTAAGTGGCATCAATAACAAATAATTGAGATCAATATCTATTAGAATCTAATATCCCTCGTTAGCATAGCAGCTGTTGGGCCTTAGAGAAATAGTGAGTATGACACAAGCTTGCACTATATCAAGAACAACGTAGATAAATCATGTACACAACCCAAAAGATGACAGTTTTCAAGCAATCATGTCAACAGAACATGACATTACTTAAAAAAAACCTGCAGTGCCAGGCCATATGGGCCTGCAGTGTATGTCAAAATGTGGCACACCGCTCGTAAGGCACTACAGTGGGCCATCAACAGTGTCAGTCACAAGCATCTGGCATTGAATTCTCATACATGTCCGAAGATGATATCATCACGCCTGACACTCAGTCAATGGGCACCATTTGTTGGTCATTGTGGTGCCACTTGGACTGACACTGGTAACTCGAACACCAGTTGCGGTCACAATGACATCATCAGCCTAATGTACACTGGTCTCCGAGCCAGGTCGGTCTCTGTGATATCATTGGGCCAACATTGGTTACATGAACAAAAATGTCGGTTATGATGACGTCACAATGACCGACACATGTATCATTTATTTCATATAACAGATTTTCAAATCACACAATTCAAATATTTCATTAAGTGATTTGATCCAAAGATATATGAACATATATTGACAGAGAAAAGAGTTAAATGATATATATACACAAGTTCATGCTCTAGCATCATTTACACAAGAAGACAAACACCTAAATGTTGTCATCACTCAGCCAACTCCATTCTTGGTCACCAAGTCTCTTCTGCTCAGGCTCAAACTTCCTTGACATCGAGGCCTTCAAAACCATGATTTCATAGACCACATATGGATCATCATTGTTTCTTTCTTCCCTCGACTCTTATATATTTGTTGCCTTCTACCCCTGTACGCTCGGTGTTGCCTTCTATCCTCACTCACTCTTTGAGGCTTCTACCCACATTTGTTCTGCATTTCCTTGTATTTCATAGTGTTTGGTTCAAATTGAGTAGCTCTCAATGAAACCATTGTCCAACAAGTGCTCACAAATTGTTTCAGACTTTAACATTTTCTTGCCCTTATTACATGGACACCATATTCTCTTTGTATTCAGACATAAAACATGCATCTTAGCGGCTTCGACAAATGCTATAACTTGTTTGCAATAGAGAAATGGATATCCTCACACACCATCGTATATCCAAGATCTATCTTCCATCTTGAATAATAGAAAAAATACACATAAACTACTAGAATCAATGAGTTCCCCTAGATATTTTTTTTGTTCCCTATATATATATTCAAAACAAGATCTATAAAATTTTGAGAAGAATTTTATTTCCTCTCTCTCCCCCTCATGGCGTAGATCTAAAACTAGATCCATAAAATTTTATTAAGTAAACTCTTGAACAAATCAATATAAAACATGATGAACATAATAAGTGGGGATCTACAAAATCAATTCAACTAGAACAATTAAATCCATTCTTATAAATCTAGGTTTAGCTTAAAGACGAAAATCCGTTTCCCTATCTTTATCCACAATAAAATGCATTCTAGACACATGGATTTACTTCCTAGAGAAAAAATCCATGGAGAAAATGAATCAAAACCTCCCCCACCCTTGTTTCCAATTGCCCTCTTACGGATACACCATCCAAAATAGAATCGAACAAAGTGCCCGACTAGAGGGGGAGGAAAAGTAGTTAGACACTTCAGTGTTGGGTGAGTTGGCATCATTACAAAGCAACACTAGTAATACTAATAGCTGTGTTGGTCTAGGCTGATCTCATCACAGGCTGACACTGATAGGTTAAGCATTAGTGTCTGTGATAGATGCCGTTAGCCTCGTCTAGCGCAACTGGTTTCAACTCCAGTGTTGGATATGGCTAACATCAGCACCAACAAACACTGATGCTGCTGGTACCAGTGTCGGATGGCGCTGACAGTCACAAGCTAGTATGCTGCTGGTTTTGCTGACGCCAGGTCTGCGTTACATCGAGAGGGCAATTCGGCACTATAGTGTTGTTTTTTTCTGGGTCTGACACTGTTGAAAAAGTAAAGTGGCATGATAAGCTAATTTTGTAGTAGTGTGATATTGGTGAAACCAATCGTTGTTTTTTTAAACACAACTCCTAAAGAGTAGAAGCGATTATCACTCTTTCACAACCCTACTTGACCCTATAGGACCCCTTTGATTCTTCACCTATGAATCAATTGCTATAGACCTGTCTAGCCTTTTCCTCTTGAGCGCTCCAAATTGCCCCTTTACAAGTCTTGGATGAGACTGTTGTGTTGACTTGTCTTGATTTGTGATCCCTATGGCATCTACCCAAAATATATATACCCCTTCAAGGCCATTGTATATGCATGTAAGAGTCCTACAAATAGTAGGATTGAGCGCTCAATCCCAAGTATAACTAGAAGTCCTAATAGCAAACTCTATTTGAGTCCTAATTGAAATAGACTCTGAATTGCAATACAAAAAACTCCACCTTGACTGTAATCCTCAAAAGGCACCGCGCTCCTCCAAGAATCCACTCCAAATTGGACAATCTGAAAGACAACAAGTGATAGCTCTCTCACAACCCTACTTGACCTCTAGGAATCCTTTGATTCTTAACATATCAAGAATATAGTAGAATTTTCTACCTCTCTCTTAAGCGCTCCTTAACGTATCAAGAATATAGTAGAATTTTCTACCTATCTCTCTTGAGCGCTCCTAATTGCCCCAATTCACAAGCCTTGGACGAGTCCTTGTACATGCAAGTAGGAGTCCTACACCTAGCAGGATTCAGCGCTCACTTAGAGCATCTCCAGCAGGCGCTGTAAAATCAAATATAAAGATCCTATAAATCCTATTTTTATGGATTCAAGGTGGTATTCTACAGCAGAAGCTATAAAACAGATTCTTTATATTTTTCTTTCCCTTTAGGATATTTCATCAAGCACGTTGAGCTCATCTTCCATAGAGCATATCGAGCACTACTCTTTCCTCTATTGCAGCATTTTTCTCTTGACTATTGCAGAGGCTTGCATCACCTCCAAGTAGCCTCACTTTCACTGCTACACTGTCGTGGAAGCCTTTTTTTGGCACCAGCACAACAATCTGCTCGTTGACAAAGCTGGCCATGGCCATGGGCAAAACACTCATCACGAGAAGCTGAAAACATTACCAGTGGATGTCGATGTCATTAGGGTCGGCCTCCTCATCGCCGCTCCTAGTGCAACACTTTGTCTGATGCTGCCGGCTCCCCGTGACGAGGAGATTGCGCGAATAGGAGAAGCCTGGCTCTGAGATGGCGAATGGAAAGTCGAAAAATCACCTTGCACTACATTTGCACTACAGGAAATCTGACAACGCATGATGAACAACTAAATTCATGGAATGTAACAAAGCTGTCACAAAACCCAATTTATGATGAAAATATGAATCGTCATGTATTCTGCGTTATAGATTATAGTGGGTGAAGTTTTTATTAGTTTTCGTCACTGATGAAGAAATCCATGATGTTTATAGACCATCACAAATGAATCCAGGTCCAACAAGATCGAAATCTAGTGACGAATTAAATCGTCACAAATGAGCCCAGACCCAACCAAAAAGTCCAAATCTTTGTGGCGAATTTAATTGTCACAATCAAATAATAATATCTTTATATCATTAATCATGGCAAGTTCATGCGAATCTCATACACAACAAATTGAGACCAAGATATAAAGCCAGCATTATCATTGAAACCAAATGTTTTCATTTATTAGTAAAACACATACAATAACTTAGGTTTTGATCTTGTAAGGGACTACAACTCACAATAACACATCACGACATTTCAACGAATTCAGTCGAAACTAATAGTAAGGTGCCGATGGCATGCTCAAAGATGACGGTGGCTGTGTGCTCGAAGGCGACGAGCATGTCGCCATCAAATGGGATGGATGAGCGCAGCATAGCGGCAGGTCGCGCATTGGGCTCGGGTCAAGTTGGCGCATCGGGGAGAGTGGTGCGGAGGTGCTACAAAGGGCACAGAGAAAGGGCGTCGCATTGTATGGACCTTAGTGATCGAGAAGGGGGAGGATTGAATCGAGCACTATACTATGTGGACTTTTCTAACTCTTCTAAGGATCTAGTGAGTAAACAAGAAACTCCTAGCAAGATAGATACTAAACACAAAGGCAAGCTAGGAGAAAGCTAAGCACAACTAGAAAGAGACAATTTACGACTAAGGAAGAGATGGCGAGACAATCAAGAAGTATCATTGGCATGATAGCCACTAAGAAAGTAAGTAAGGCAACCTAATAACAGCACTGTTGATAGGATAAAATGGCAAGTAAACAAGTAGAGAGAAGGAATGCTCAACGATTTTTTTTCGAGGTCTCAGAAGAATGGCGCCGGACCACTCTTGTCAGAGTCTTGGTCCCTCATGCTATTCTCAGAACAATATTCTCTAGAGTATGCTTCACTCCCAGAGTGAAGACATCAGCATTTTCGGTTGTCCCAGAAGATACCCAACCACAAGAGCAAGCTTCCAAGGCTTGCGCACTCCCTCTTGGTGTCCTTTTCAATGGAGAATCCGAAACTACTCACAAACATGATGTTGTCTTACACAATCGTCTCAGAAGCTCGAGCACTAACGTCTAACCGGTTGGCTGCAATAGACCAAGAGCAACAAGTCGAAGACACTCCTCTCAAGCCTCACAAACTCTATGAACAAATGGATATTCTAGCTACTCTCTTTTAAGCACTTAAGATCTCTCAAGGTTATTCCTTATGCTCTTCTTGGTGACCTTTAACTCTCGACAAGCGATCCACTAACTTATTTGTCTGTAGGTACTCTCCACAATAGCTCCCCAACGATTTACATAGGCTAACAACCCGAAAATAACAATTGGAAGCTGATATCATAAAGCTGTCCACTTTTACCAGGCACCAGACTATCGGATGACTCCATCACCAGACTGTCTGGTGACTCCTTCACCACGTCAGACGGTGGAAATTCCTCTTTGGAATTCATTACTTATGTCACTGGATAGACCAGTGCATACTGTTACGGGACCATTCGATGAACTATCTCTTTTGGATTCACAGAGACACTTTTTCTGAACTTCATCTTTATAGACACTGGACTATCCGGTGACTCCTCTTCTAGCAACTGAAAATGACCTCTTTGGACTTCCATCTACGAGGCTCATCGGATTGTCCAGTGACCTCACCGGTCTGTCTGATGACCTTTGATTTCTCCATCAAGCTGCATCTTCTCTGGAACCTTGAAGCCACAGACTGAACTATCTGAGACCCTCACTGGATTGTTTGGTGACACTCCTTGAAGCTGAAACATGAAGTCTTTGAGTCCATCTTGTTTCCACCTTGCAACTTCAAACCTTCTCTTGTCACTCAAGTGCCTTCTGAGATTTCTAGAGCATTCAAACTCCCTAACACTTGTAAGACCTAAGAGAAGCAACTCGATCTCCTTAACGAAGTCACCAGAGACTAACTCATTCTTAACCTTGATCCAACTTCAATCTTGAAGCATCCTTGAGGAGACAGACTCAGAGGTACGTGATATGGGAGTTTGTTGAACCTATATCCAACGTGTTAGTTCATGGTTCTCATTCAACCATCAAAACATTCATACCATTGGGGTTTTATGCACCAATGGTCAAAAAGTTTACGTGCATGAGAGGCCAGCAAACCATCCTGGTTGTGGCATTGAAAACTTGATAAGATTTAGAATTATAAAAATACTCAACAAAAAAACCAATGTTTCTCAAATTTCCCTAATCTCTTCCTTTTTTTGAAGATATGGCACTTGCATCAAAGATCCGAAAGTATGATAAGTTTGGTTTTCTTCCAACCAAGAGCTCATAAGGTGTCTTCTTCAATAGTCAGTGATGATAAACTTAGTTGGAGGTATAACAAGCGGTGTTGATTGCTTCAACCCAAAATCTTTTCGGAGCCTCATATTCATCCAACATAGCTTTTGCGAAGAGAGATAAGGGTTCTATTTTTTTCTTTCTACCACTCTATTTTGCTCTGGAGTATAAGTGATCAAGAACTCATGTTTTATACAAAGGTTGTCACAATACTACTCAATTGTTGAATTCCTGAACTCGGTCCTATTACCACTCCTTTTCTTCTTGATCTTTGCTTCAAACTTATTTTAGGCCCTTTTGGTGGACTTCTTGAAGTTGGAGATAGTTCAAGACTTGGCTTCTGCAAGGATGGTCCAAGAATACCAAGAGTAATAATCAACTATCACCAAACAATAAGTTCGAGGATTTTGTAGGTTATTGGGCCAAACAAATCAATATGGAGAAGCTCAAGCGGTCTTGAAGTAGACATGATATTCTCGCATGGATAAAGGGGGGTGACTTGTTTACCGGCTTGGCAAGCACTACACAATTCGTCCTTCTCAAATGTGACATCTTGAACTCCAAGAACCAATCTCTTCTTAGTGACCTTTTTCAATTGCTCTATGCCAATATAGGCAAGCCTTCTATACCATAACTATCCTTCGGAGGATTTAGCAATGATACTTGTTTGAGAAGCCACAACATTTGATGAGAAGTTCACAATATAGAGATTACTGTGCCAGAAACCATTAAAGGAGACCCAAAGCTTTGTTGATTAACTCAGCACCTTTGTCATTGAAAAAATATGTGAAGCCAAGATCACATAGTTGAGCTATTGAGAGAAGATGGAAGCGTAAGGATTCCACTAGCAACACATTTGAAATTGAGAGGTCATTGGAGATGGCAACTTTATCCAAACCTCTAATCCTTCCTTTACAATTATCCTCAAAAGTCATGTTTTATGTGCATCAACTATCAAGGACCCAATTCTTTCCTCCACTCTTGTAGTTTACCTTGGTAGAAGCTATGAAGCACGAGGGGGTTAATAACTACATTACTTGATTCACTGATACTGACCTCCTCAATATCGATAGGAGCAGCTTCAATGAGAGGATTATGCCCTCTTTGGATTTCATGGCAAGTCTTCCATACATCAAGCTTTTTTTATTGCCTCTTCGCTAGAGATTTGGTGCCTCTCATACAAATTTATCCATTCAACAAGTTTATCTAGGTGAGAACATAGATCACATTGAGTTTCATTAGGAAGCACGGTAACATAATCATACTCATCACATAAGACCACATAAGAATCCTCTAAGAGAGAACTAGCGATATCATTATCATTATCAATATGTGAAGATATGCTAGAAGAGGAAGAGATGTTGCAAACTCAGGGCTTAAGAGTATGATAAGCATGATCTTCAACATTTCTGCTTGTAGTAGAGGCATCAAGTTTATTCATGCTGGGTTGAGCTTGATTAATAATAATACTTGCTTCATCAAGAGATAAGGTATTGATCTCCTTGAGAGAGAATCTTCATGATAGACTTTTCATGGGTTATCTTGAGCGTTCCTTCAAATGAGTTGATCTTTTCTACATGTTTGTGCAGACGATGCAAGGCATTAGCTATGGTTTCATTTTGATTTGAACGAAAGCATGCATATGACTCTAGAAGCTCAAGATAATTAGTATTTTCATTCATAATAGCACAAATAGCATTATTAGATGAGAAGTTTGCCAAGTCTTTCATGTAGTTTTTTGAATTTTATAGTTTGGTGGCATAAGGGTAGCTTAGCAAGTGATTTTCCATGAATCTAGTTTTTCGAATTTTATGGTTTGGTGGCATAAGGGTAGCTTAGCAAGTGATTTTTCCATGAATCACTAACAGACCCTTATGAAGAACTTGTTTTCATCACTCCCGACCACTTCTTAAGAGCGGTTAAGCCAAAAATAGAGCACTTGGCTCTGATACCACTTGCAAGGACCTTAGTGATCGAGAAGGGAGGAGTTGAATCAGGCACCGCACTATTTCAACTTTTCTAACTCTTTGGAGGACCTAGTGAGTAAACTAGCAACTCCTAAAAAGATAGATCTAAGCAAAACAAGGACAAGATAGGAGTAGAAAGAGACAATTACAACTAAGGAAGAGACTATCTAGCAAGTCAATCAAGAAGAATCATTGGCATGATAGCCACTAAGAGAGTAACAAGGCAACCTAATAACACTACTTGCGATAGGATAAAATGGTAACTCAACAAATAGAGAGAAGGAATGTTCAGTGATTTTTTTTTGAGGTTTTGACAGGTGTAACGACCAGGTTTTTCTTACCTTTCGATAAGTCCCGATCATCCGTGACCATTGCCAATCTTAAGAGGTTGACAAGCACGACTTCACAAGCGATCAATCAAAAAACCATAAAAAAACCATAACAGAAGTATTAAACAAGAAACGAGAATAGAAAATAGCAAGTCAAAGAAAATTTATTAGAATAAAATCCTCCAAAGGGGTCCATCAGTACGCAAGCTGAAAACATCTCAAAGCAGATAGATCACTATCGAGAATCCAACAATAGAAACAGCAGAAGCATCAACATGACAGCAGTAGCGAACCTCCTCCACACAGGCTAGCTTGAGCGCAGTAGCGGACTTCACGGTTCGTCAGAGACGTAGTCGAAGTCGAAACTGAGAGTATCCTCTGAAAACAACAAATTAGAAAGCCGTGAGTACGAATACTCAGCAAACCGCGTACCACCTATCAACAATGTATGCATGCAAATAGTTTCAAAGATAAAGGCATAGCTCAAGTGCTAAATGAAAGTTTAAAATATTTTATTTTAATTTAAAGATGCAAGAAAATTTTATTTTAAAATTGTCAAATTTTATTATCTTGCCTCGCAGGGATCTCCGTTATCTCGGACGGGGGTTTATTTTAAATGTCGGTGTAATCTCCACACTCGGCCACAGCTCAAAGGCTGGAGTCTAAAACATTTTGAAATAGAAAAGGAGGAAGGAAAACAAAACTACTCAACGAGGAGCACAACTCAAGGGGGTGTCCTTCCAAAAGGACATGGCAATGCGCATTGACTATAAATCTGCAGAGATTATGCACCTAGACCCACAAGAAGCGTCATCGAAAACTACCGTCATAGTCTCGATGAACACACAAGACCCGTCCACAAGGTTTAACTAGCGTTATCCATACTCCAAGATAGAGATCCCAAAAGCCTACGTAATCGGGTCCTGAAGCTGTGAAAAGCCTACCACTGATCAGGTGAGGTATCTTGATCTCATGTGAAGAGTCAGAGCTCTACACCACACTAACACAACACCGTCAAACCACGGGTAAACAACCAGTCTCGACAAGCTTTAATATCAAGCCACTGCCCATAAAGAGTAACGTGATATGCATGGTTGTCAACTAAGTGTACAAGGCTCGAAGAACTCAGTCCTTAATTGCCGGACAGGCACTATCTCTAATCTCAACGCCAACAACATGTCTCACGAAAAGATCCCAGCCCGGATCTTCTCATTATACCCGCAACAAGTACGTCCACAGCGACTTTCCAAAAATCTCCTAGCTCTTCGTACTCCATCCTGCCTCCGCTAAATAGTTATGTATAGTTATTTACAAAAATCACACATTTAAAGCACAGTTCAAAATCATTTAACACAAATTCTATTTTTATAGTGATAGGTGTGAGATAAAAATAAATGCGACTAAGCATAGCTAAGCATAAAAATAAAATAACTATTATAAAGCAATCTTAGGATTCATATTTGTGGAACAGTAAATAGACACAGCTTAAGAATGTTGCTAGCACATTTTAAAATAGTTGAAATGCAAATTAGGGTTGCAAACAAAATATACAGTTTAAAATACTGAGTACAAACTGATCAAAGAACGTGGCTTGCCTGGCAACTCGAGATCGAAGTCGGATCCGGATCGTCGAACTGAGCGGGCTCGCGGAACTTCTCCTCGGGATCAGCAGCTAAATATAGCACGAATAGAGGTCAGACACTAGGTACGCGATAAATAAAACCGGTAATTAAAACTAAATTGAAATTATTAGGTTAAACATACGTAAAACATTCTTCGAAAAATCCTACACGACATTCACGACGAGACAAATTAACGGAACAATTTTGAGAAATAACTGAGATCAAATGAAGTTTCTAAAAAATCGTACACAATCTAGACCACAAGAAATTAAATTAATCGTAGAATAATTAATCACAAATTGACTAACAATTAATTCAACAATTTATCAGAGAGGAAAAAAGAATTTAAGAAAGGAGAATTATTCTCACCGAGATTTGAAAAAATCGGAGGCCGGAGATCCAGAGATCGGCGCACTGGAAAACGGCAGAGGGAAAATCGGAGATCGCATACGTGCTGGAAATCGAGGCGGGGACGGCCGACGCAGCGCGACGACGAGGATGACGCGTGGAGTTAGGAGACGGCAGCAAGGTCAGCGACGCGCGCGGGAAACTGCGGTGACGACGCGGAACTCGAGCGGGGACGGCGCGACTTTGCTGAGGAGACGGCGCGCGGGAGACTCGGCGCAGGACTTCAAGATGGGAGCAGGCGTCTCGGCGTCGAGGCTCGGGCGACGGAATCGGGGAACCAGAGACGTAGAATACCGGGGATGGCGTCACGCGGTGATGCGACAGGCAGGGTCGACACGACGCGGTTGGAGCGACGCGACGTGGACGGCTCGACGCCTTGAGTCGACGTCGGCGCGGGGTCGCGGGCAAGGGTCATGCGCGGAAATCGAAGGCGGCGTAGCCACGGTATCAATGGTTGCTCTCTGGAGTTTTTGAAGAGGAAAGGGGAAGGAGACATTCATAGGAGGGGATTAGAACGTGGTAGGTGGTAGAAGATAATATTAAGGGAAAATAATTAGGAAAATTATTTAGGGATCTGAAAATTAATTAAAAAATTTTCAAAAAATAATTTTAGCCCCAACGAAAATTACGCGGACTAAATTATTTCGATACCGGAACAATTGAGAAAGAAAGATTTCGAATTAGACGGAACAAAATTCGGAACAGATGATTTTGATCAAAATAGAAATTGGAATAACTCGCCGCTTTATTAATTGAAAATTTTGGAATGTTACAAAAGGATTGTGCCTTTCCCTAAATCTTCATTGGACCACCCCCGTCGGAGCCTTGGTTCCTCTTGCTATTGTCGAAATGGTGTCCTTTAAGTACACTTCACTCCTATATTGAAGACACTGATATTCACGGCTGTCCCGAACAATACATAATCACAAAAGCAAGCCTTCAAGGCTTAGACGGTCACTTTTAGTATTTCTTTCAACAAAGAACCTGAAAGCACTCACAAACTTGATATCGTCTTCCATAATATTCTTATAACCTCAAGCACCAGTGACTAACTGGCCTAGGCTGCCATAGACCAAGAATAACAAGCCGAAGACACTCTTTTTAAGCCTCACAAGCTCTTAAAATAGATGGATGCTCTAGCTACTCTCTTCTAAGCACATAAGATCCCTCAAGATTCTTTCTTGTACTCTTCTTGGTGACCCTTGGCTCTCAACAAGTGATCCATTAACTTCTCTGGCTAGGAACAATTTATAATAGATCCATCTATAGTTTATGTAGGCTAACAACCCAAGACAACCATTGGAAACTGATGTCATAAAGCTGTTTGCTTTTACCAGTCATTAGACTATCCATTGACTCTCTACATCGAACTGTTCAGTGTACCACCAGACTGTCCGCTGACTCCTTCATCATGTCAGATAGTGGAGACTCCTCTTTGGAATCCATTCCTTATATCACCGGACCGTCCGAAGCAAACCTTCACTCAATTGTCCAGTGAACCATCTCTTTTGGATTCCTAAGGACACCTTTTTTGAACTTCATCTTCATAGGCATTGGATTGTCCAGTCTCTGACCTCATTGGACTGTCTAGTAAATTCTCTTTTGGCTCCAGAATACAACCTCTCTGGATTTTGGCCTAACGACATTCACCGTGACCTTCTCTGATTTCTTCAGCAAGCTGCATCTTCTATGGAACCTTGAAGCCTCAGATACCGGACTGTTCGGGACCCTCACCGGTCTATTTGGTGACACTCCTTGAAGCTGAAATTTGAAGTCTTCGAGTCCATCTTGTTTCCACCTTGCAACTTCAAGCCTTCTCTTGTCACTAAGTGCCATCTGAGATTCCTAGAGCATCCAAACTCTCTAACATTTTAAGACCTAAGAGAAGCAACTTGATCCCCTTAATAGTACTGGTTTTTCTTATGGACTCAAGGATTAAAATAAGGTCACCAAAGACTCTAACTCATCCTTCAACTTGATCCAACTTCAACTTTGAGGCCTTATCGAGGCGTCGAGCATCCATGAGGAGACAAACTCGAAGATATGTGATATGAGAGTGTTGAACTTACATCTAATGAGTTAGTTCATAGTTCTCATTCAATCATCAATACATTCATATCGTTGGGGTTTCACGCACCAATGGTCATGAAGCTTACACGCATGAGAGGCTAGCAAATCGTCGCTGGGCTACGACGGAGGTCGCGCAAGAAAGATAAAATTCTTGGTGCCAAGTGAAAAAGGAGATAGAGCACGAGGTAAAGCATAGGGTTGGTGGTGTAAATTTAAAGCACAGAGGAGGAGATTTATGGGATCTCTAAAAAATTTTAAAGCAGACCCCATTTTGAAGAACCTGTTGGAGCAATGTTGTGCTTTATATTAAATAATGTTA
This sequence comes from Zoysia pacifica, assembly GCA_001602315.1. NCBI lineage: Eukaryota > Viridiplantae > Streptophyta > Magnoliopsida > Poales > Poaceae > Zoysia > Zoysia pacifica. The sequence continues at coordinate 40,282 of BCLH01000357.1, read as the reverse complement.
AAGCCCAAGTCCTTTTTAAGGCACCTGCTAGAGATGATCTTACTAAATAACAATAAGTCCTATTAGCACCTCTACTTAAGTCCTTTTCAATATCAAATACACTAATCAAGATGGTTCATAACTAACAGAAACATTTAAAATAATAGCCATATACTTAGTATTCAAAATAAGACTAATGGGCGCAATTGCAAAGCATAGGTACAACATGATCAAGAAAGTTAGAGCTTGTATATAAACTCTTCACTAACTAAAATGCTCAAAAGTGGGGGAATAAATAAACTACCGCAAAATAAAACAAAACCAAATAAAATTCAATAGATCTCCGAATAATTATTTGGAACTTCCCATGAATTGACGATGAATGAGTTATTTAGATTGGGATCAAAATAGAGTGCTTCAATATGGGGAAATACTAAATTGACGGAAAATGAATTAATTGATTTAGAGCTTTAACGGGCAAGTTCCATTCTAGGGAAGAATTGTACTGAATGAAGAGGCAATATTTAACTGTGAATATTGGTGAATTATTTTGGCTAGGGAAAGGTTAAAGCAGGTTGCAGGGGACTCTAGCACTTTAGCAATTTTTTGGAATTTTTATTCTAAAGTAAAATTCTAAAAGCAACGTTCTGTGTACCACAGCGCGTGACCCTAGAAATTTCAGGTGGGCACACAGCTGATAAGCGGGTTCCGTGTGTCACTGCCTCTAGGTGTACTGCGCTACGAAACGTCGATGCGGGCCATGAGTCTGAATTTGTGGTCGGATGCAGGCAAGGCTGGGCCGTCCGAAACTAGTGTAGACCGGCGGGAGCTGTTGTGTATAGTTGGGCCGGCCAATAAGGACTGGGGAACGACCTTTGCGGGGTTCACCACTGAGGACGCCGTGGTGGTGGCCTAAAAAAAAAAACGGGGATCGAGCTAAGACGGAGGAGGCGGTGGCGCTCGGTAAAAGGTGGCATGATGCGCTGGAACGCACGTGACGTGAGGACCGGAGAAGGAGGCTCATCATGTCCATTCCCTGGCCACATGACACGAGCTCAGGAGCTGCTACAGTGACCGGCATGAGATGGCGATGCGAGGGGTGGCGGTGGGGCTGGCGACGAGTTTTCGAGAGAGAGGACAGAGGAGGAAGATGATGCGGCGACGGGGCCTGGCCAGCTGGGCTACGCTAGGCTGTGAGGAAAAAAGTCAGCCGAGACGGCGTGCACCGGAGAAAACAAAGAAGACAGGCAGATGGACAACGGGGAAAAGGAAAATGAAAACGGGCTGCAGCCCGTGGGAGAGAGAGAGGTAACGGAAATGTTTCCTGTATTGGAAATGAAGTTCAAATTCGAACACAGAAACAAGCATCAGAACATTTCGAAATGAAAACAGATGGAGAACAAACACTTGAGCATGGACCTTTTTGATATTTTATTTTTTGCAAAAGGTGAAAATGTTTCTAAAACTAAAAATTTAAATTCCGAGTGTCTTTTATTATTTTTTTTAAAAAAGTTGGTGTGTTACACTAACAATTACTACAGTTAAGATATATCACGGTAGAGATATGCGGGTTGTGCATAATCAATTACTGGAACTATATTAGAGATATCCTGGTCGTAAATAATCAGCTAGTGGAATATTTGCCGCAGGTAATTGACATTGAGGCAGACAGTATCGATGATGCAGCAGAGAAGGTGATAAGATTTCTTAAGGGTAAAAGCAGTGAAGATGTGATATACTTATATAGCTACTACCAAGGCTTGGGTACATCCGCCATCCTCAAAGCTGTTGTCAAACGACTCAAAGAATCATTAGAATCATCAGGGGGTGCAGCCAGTAGGATGGCATCTGACTGGGACAGGATCATTCATGTTGATTGCTCATTGTGGAAAAGCAAGAGGGTCTTACAGAAGGTGATTGCAGAGGAGCTGAAGCTTCCTAAGCAGGTGATGGCCATCTTCGACCAGCAGGATGAGGAGGATGACTATGAAGGGGTGGAGCAAAGTTCTAGAGGTGTTATTCCACGTATCAGGGGGGACATCCTGAACGCCCTACATAATAAAAAATTCCTCGTGGTCTTCCACAATGGAAGTGGCAGCTACATTGATCTATGGGAATGCGGTGTACCTGTAATAGGTTCAGTGGGCCGTAGGGTGTTGTGGACATCTTTTGGAAGGTTTCGAACTTTTGGAAGGTTTCGAACTAGAGATGCGGACATTCAGATGTTAGCTGGGTTGAGTGATGTAGCTCTCTCATTTGTTCCATCAAGACCAGCTCGTATAAAGGATGTCTTTGAACAGGTGATGTATGCAGAGGCTAAGGATGTCGCAGGGTACACTGGTCTCCCTAAATCTATACTGAGTCCCATTATTGTCTTGGAGTGCCTCTTATACAGGACACAGATAGGTGATGATTATAGCATCGACTGGGGTACACACGCGTCAAACTATTGGGTTTGTGATGGGATCATAGGGGACGCCAACAATGGGTGTGGAGGTGCATGGGAGATCGCTAATGCTTTGCAGATGAACATGAACTTAGCTTTACCGGAGTGGTTCATGGAGGCAATACGTCGTGATAGGTGGGGTCAAATGCGGATGCACAGTGACCGTTGGATTTCAGCAAATGTTCACAAAGAGGCAGAAGCAATCCAAGTGCCGCCTCAGGCGACATCTTATTTTTGTTTAGGAGCTGGATCATCAGGGGACAAAAATGCTACATTGTCATTGGATGTTGGTATGTTTGAACATTCAGATAGGAGGGGTCTGCATGTGTTACATCTATCCCAGTGTACCTTCAGTTTCTCATCTCCGCCCTTCTTAAGCTGCAGCAACCTAAGATTCCTTCTTCTTGATCATTGTAAAGATAAGGATGCAATAGACTGTTGTGGAGGGGACAAGCATCAAGACAACAGCATCCGTAACAACAGAGCATGTTTTTTGAAGCTATGGGTGCTGGACCTGCGTCATACAGACTGGTATTTGTTGCTATCTGAAGAAATGATGGATGAAATGGATGAACTCAGGGAATTGAATGTGAAGGGGGTCACCGGATGGACCATAAGCCATCTCCGTCATCGTAGTGGTGCCAAAAAACAGGGCAGGATGCACAAGCTCCGAGTGACAACCGCGCCAGAGAATACTGGTGCTAGTAGCAATATAGATCAAGTCTCACCAGTGGCAGTATTCCCAGATCTATCCTGCTGGACAAACCTAAAGACGATCATCCTTAACGGCTGCGATGGACTTGAGGAACTTGGTTCCAACGTCCTACCTCCGTCACTTGAGTCATTTAGTTTCACCAGCAACGTCACTGCCAAGTTAAAGAGCATTTCCTTTCGAAGATGTTTCAAATTGAAAGATCTATTGTTGAAAGGATTATTTGGGAGTCTCTTGGAGCTGGACATGTCTGGTACGGCAGTGAAAACCCTCAACCTCAGTGCACTGCAAGCCCCAAGCCTTAGGCGGCTTTTTCTGCTGGGATGTAGGAGCCTGTGCGCAATACTATGGCCACGAGAAGGGGTGATAAAGCTGAAGGTGCTACGCATTGACACGACCGCAATTACATTAGCTAGGGAAGACAACGACACCAAGGAACATAGCCATGGTAAAAGCGTAGGATCATTGTCACCAACCATGCTTGATGGAGACCGGGCACTTGGTGAAAATGATTCATACATTTCTCTCAGAGACTCAAGGCTCTTTCGTTCAGTTCGGCAAGCTATATTTGTCGAATATTTAAATATCGAGATCTTCTCTTCCAACATTACTGCTTCTGCTGGTGACCAAAGCATCAGGCACAAAACTAATAGCAACGGTGGCAGTAGTCAGCAACAAGCACAAGCCCCAAATATTTACCTGGATGACATTGTTGCCATCATCAATGATAATCCACCACAAACTGTCGGTGATATCTCAGCAAAGTGTTTGTGGCCTTGCCCGCCATTGCCTACGAGGGGAGATCGGCCCTACTGTTACATTATCATACATGATGAGAAACAGACCAAAGTTCCACAGGATATCACTAGCACCGAGCAAGAGACCAGTGCTATAATTTTGCCTGATTTTGTGCCCGACCGAGCTTTGACCTTGCATGTGCATGACAGCTTAGCAATCAACTGTATCTCAGGGGTAAGTTCAAGATATGTGGATTGGAATAACCTACGATGGTGCCGAGTTGAGAGGTGCCCCAACATAGAAGACACCGTTTTCTTGCATCCGCCCTATTTTTATGGAGGAGACATTTTCTGGCGTCTGAAAACATTCTGGGCATCCCAACTCCTAAAGGCGCGCTACATCTGGGATTGGGGCAAATCAGGGTATCGGCTTGGAAGCTCTTCATTTGTGAAATTGAAATTCTTACACCTTGATTGCTGCCCCAACCTTGTACATGTACTCCCCTTGTACACGTCGAATACTAGGGGGTGCCTCAGCTTGGAAACTCTAGAGATTGTGTGCTGCGGAAACCTCAGGGAGGTCTTTCCATCAGATTCGGAAACAAGACAGTTCGATAACCTGAAGCGCGTCCATCTGTACGAGCTGCCCAAGCTAGAGAAAATTTGTGGCCACAGGATGTCCGCGCCCAACCTCGAGACCGTCAAGATCCGGGGTTGCTGGAGGCTCAGGCGTCTGCCGGCCGTTCGCAGCCGCGGCAGCGGCGCACCGCCTCCTAAGGTGGACTGTGAAAAGGAATTTTGGGATGGCCTTGAGTGGGATAAGGACTTGGTCAACCACGACCCTTCCCTCTACGAGCCAATCCACTCAAAACACAAGAAGAAGACCCTGCTCAGAAACTCTGTGCTCAGGTTAGTTATTTCATTTCAGTTTATTTATCCCACTAGCACGATCTATCGATCAGTGTAATTAATCCTTTCGAAATGTGCATCTGACATGCATCCTTCCCTGTCTGTGTTGGGTTAATTGGGCCTGCAGGTAATGCAGTCCTCAAGACATGCTCAGGAGACGCCGTGCGTGGATCACTCTGCTTCCTCCAAGCCCCAGTGGCCTGCACACCGGTGTTTTCCTCGGTGGCTTCTGTATCTGTCTCGTCGCTTTTCCTGTTTCTGCTTCTGTTTGATATCGTGTGCCATGGATGCTCGGTTTGTGTGTTTGTGCTCCGCATCCGCGCTACGTTGGCTTCTGCTTGGTTCGGACAGCCAGCCCGGAATAAACAGGCCTGCAAGGAGACGAGCCATCAGCTTCCGCATCCTGCGGGTGAACGCTCATGCCGTCAGTCTTTGCGGCTACCGGTTTGCTTATGTGTGTGTGTGATTTGCCTGACATGGACCAAATTGTTAATTGTTACTGCGTGGTGTGCTTAATTCTATACATGACAATGGCTATGTTCATTGCTTGTATGGTTTTCTGACAGTGATACAGTCAATGCTGTACTTGTTGCCGATGTGCTTGCAAATGAATCTAATTGATTCATCTCTGTGTATCTCGGCCCGTTTGCACAGAACTCCCTATCTCTCCGTTTATGTGGTGCGCCTCTGACAGCCGCAGACTTGTCTGTTAGCCGGTGTTCCACAAATATTTGTGATGATTTTTATCGTGCTCGTGCATCTCTGCGTGTAGATATTTCTTCCAGGTGCATAGCTAGTAACATTTCCTGCTAGGATGGATAACATTGGAGGTGCACAGTAGGCTGTTTTAAGGATTTATTGCAAATAACATAGTATGGTGCTTTAATCATGGCCAGCAGGTAGAAGAAAAAATAACAGCTGAGCTGTTGGTCGCCCATCCCCCAATCTCAGACACCAAATGTTAAGATATTATGGTCCTGTTTGATTTCGATTATAATCCGTGTATAGGTGAAAATACGCCATAAGCCCACCCAAACACCGTGATTAATCTTGCTCGGGGAGTCAGCCGCGTCGCAGAGAAGCGAAACACACACAGAGGAAGTTGATTTTCTTGTACCTGGCTCAGGCCTCACGGAAGAGATAAGCGAAGCGATTTTCCCCCGTGCCCCTGCCCCCTGCTCCCTGCGCCGCTCCACCGGCTCCCTCGATCTGCGCCGCTCCGTCGCCGTGCTCTCCAGTCAGTAGATTGCATCGCGCTGCTCTGTTCTGCGCCGCCCCAGCCTGCTCTCTGTGCCGCGCCGCGCTACATACAGGCACGCGTGGGAGCGACTCTTCTCTGACTACCAGTCACGGCAGGCGATGCAGAGGATCGAGCGGGAGTGAAAGTGCTGGAGCAGCAGTGGATGGTGCGCAAGAGCAGAGGAGGGCCAGGGAAGGCGAACTCGCTGATGGGACTCGCACGGAGCTTCTTTGTCGGCAGGATTTATTTTTTCTGCTATGTCTTTATTACGTGCTAAAAGATGTGCATCGTTAGAAAATACTATTTTGTTACATGTGTGATTTTTTATTAAATATTTTACTCAAGATGTATTACTATTATTATCAAATTATCATCCTCTCTGGAGTAATAATGAGCTATTATCAACACAAGGACATTAGTCATTTTACTATCAACTAGCACAGAAATAAAAAAATCAAAATTGTCAAATACCTTATTTAGACAGCAGATTCTTTGATTAGTGGCTTATCCATGTTTTTTTAAGAACAGGAGGGCCAAAGTCCTATTGATTCGTGTTTGATTTTTTTTTTTTTTAGAGTAGACAAACTTTATCAGAAAGTAAGGGCCAGTTTGTTTAAGCTGAAAGTTTTTAAAAAATTGCTTTTAGTTGTTGGCTTTTAGAAAACTGCTTTTATAAAAGCTGGTGTAAAAGTTTAAAATGTTTGTTGTCACTTCTTCTGTTGAAACGAGTATGTAATGTTCGAAATGCCTCTGTATAGTATGTGAACCTCATTTAATTCTATATTGAACTCGACCCACATCAGAGTTCTGCGCGCAGCAGATTCGAGAGGCATGCATAAGCGTCGGAGAGCAAGAGCGCTAACGCCTTGGACGGCGTCGAGCCGGCCACCGGCGATATTTTTGGGGTTCGTGCTCGCATAGGCCTTCACGCGGCGGAGTCCGGCTGCCACGCCGTCTGCCAAGCTCGTCGTCCCTCCGTCCCGGCGTGTCGTCATGGGCGTCTCTGCTTCGCTGGCCGGAGCAGCCGCTAGCCGCCTTCCACAGCACTCACCGGGGCAGCAGGATCTCGTAGCTGCTCCCCTAGATCCGTGGCCCCTGCGTCACTTACCATCTCCAGTTCGGTTGTGAAGAAAGAGTGCGAAGCAAGGCGAGGCGCTGCCAACAGCCGGACTGGAAATTAAAAGAGGGGCAGCAGTGTCTTTGAGCTCTTGATTATATGACATAGAACGTTAACTAATTTAAAATGAAAGGAGTATATTACAAAATTCTAATCTTGTTACACATGTCAAAGTGGTAGCACTCTCTCGAATGATGTTAAAGCACTCTCTCATGGTATCGTGAAGTGCCATGCATGTAATGATTATTTGTGTTTACTTTCCCTCATAATATATTGACAATTGACAATATATTTTCTACTTCATCTTTCACGCACCGAAGGATCTCTCGATCTTGTTTGCAAATGGATGAATGAAAAAGGTTGAACTTTTCTTTTCTATTCTGGGATAATACTCAATTTCATCTCTGAACTATTGTCAAAAGCTTAATTTCATTCCTCAACTTTTAAAATGTCTAATTTAGTCCCTAAACTCCTGATCTCACGTGGCTGCCCATTTGATATTCCACATTACCTTCAATTTTAAATCAATTTTCTCTCAAACCATAACTCTATTTTCGTATCCATTTGAACCACCGTGTTTCTTAGAATTAATGAAAAAAAGATCCTATAAAGATATAATGTTTTTCAATGTTTGGATTGTATTTAGAATGAGAAGTAAAATTTATATATCCCACGTGAATACATTTTGGTATTTTTAAAATTTGAAAATTCAAAAATATGAATTTTTGAATTTTCTATTGCATTAAGAAAATGACATTTACTAAATTTGGATTGCATTAAGACTTAGTTTGTTAAAATAT
>BCLH01000357.1:18771-30174 GCA_001602315.1 Zoysia pacifica | reverse complement strand
CATCTTTATCAAATTATAAATTGAATATTGATCTCTTTATCAAATTTAATCATCATAGTGCGATTGAATAGTTCTTTTTATTCTGTATAAATTTAACAAAATCATTGGCTGGCAATCTCACCATAACATTTATTAGCCTATTAGAAGTGCACAATTTTGTTAGTGCTATATGTAGCATATTAGATAAGAAATGTTGTTAAGTGAGAATTTAAATTATTAAGAAATTTTCAGCTTTGGTCTAAAATTGAGTGGCTAAAGGCATATTGGTCTCGGCCATAAATTGCTATTGAACTTTTCAAGGCCCATTTGGAACAAAGGAAAAATGAAGGATTTTATAGGATTTAAACCCTATGTGTGAAGAATTTCTATGGAGCCCTTTGGAACATAGGATTGGGACACCAAAATTCCTAGGAATTCCTATGGGATAGCTTCCACCATTTCATGTACTGTCAATTATCAACGGTCCTTATGGAAGAAACAATATATCCAATTTTCTAGCACAAGTGATCTTTTGCACGCCACTACTTCAAAACAAAATTCTAATACAGTAACATAATACATCTATCAAAATGACAGATTAATGGAATGTTTTTTGGAGGATTGGCATGTGTTCTGTACCATGACATTGAATCAAACGATTGGTGGGCAAAAAAGCAAATTAATGTGGAAGAAGGGCAGCAGACACTACTCCTTGGGTTTAATCAACATAATAACAGTATATTTGAATGTGTTTCTGGGCTATGGAAAGAAAATGAATGGAAACTAACCTTTGTCCCACTTGGACATGCTTGCTGAGGTAAGTGCTAGCCGCAACAATTATTTAAGGCAGATTCTATGGTAGACCAAATAAACGTAGGCCGTCCATTTGCACGAATCTCGATGAGTAAATAGTTCTTTTACCTCTTAGGAGATAAAAGCTTTTTCATAATTATTCATTATTATAATATTTAATTTGGAAAGAAATCAATGAGTTATAGAAATCGATGCATGAGACAGTTTTAGAAACTAAATCCTTCGGTTTTGGAAATAAACCCATTTGATAGGTTTGGAAAGTTGCATGTATATTTCGTATTTTTTCCTTTTTTTTTTCTCATGTCTACTGAGGTGGATATTATATTCCTTATTTTTCTGTTTTCTTCTAAAATTCAATGACTTACATTGATTGGTGGTTCACCGGGGTTGGTCTACCTTGGCAGGCCTCTTATTTAAAACAATGATGGAAGGATTTGGAATTGAAGAGAAGAATCAGGAGCGCAGCAGACTTTTATTAACTCACCGTGATTAAAAGGGTTAGTTAAAGGATTCATATTTCAGTTTTAATCAAACATGTAAAAAAAATGGAATGAACCTTGTTTTACTGTGGATTTGGGCTTAACGAAGGTTCATTTTCACCAAGTTTGGCAATTTATTAACACATAAATTATTTTAATGATTCAAGAACAGAATGTAATATTTCTCTTAAATTGAAACTTCTTGTGCAAGTGTGCAAGTGTACATTTAAGTAAATCAATTTCTCTTCAGTTGTTGTTGTATATCATAAAATGATTATATCTGTTAGGATGGTTGAACCTACTTTCATACATAAATAGCAGGAACCATGTCACCTTAAAACACAGGAACAATGTCACCTTAAAACACAGGAACCTTGTCACCACTACAATTCCATACCTAATACATTTGCAATGAGAATCACTAAATAAACAAAAGGAGGCAGGGGCAGCAGTGACTTGAGGGAGGTTGCGGTGATCTGAGAGAGTAGGCGGGGCCGGCGGCGACCTGAGGGAGGAGACCGTTCGGGAGGAGGCAGGGGCAGTGATAAAAGCATGGGCGAGTCCATGCCAGAGGAGGGGTGGCCCAGGGGGCGAGGCTGTGTCGAGGGGGGGGGGGGGGGGGGGGGGGGGGGGGGGGGGGGGGGGGGGGGGGGGGGGGGGGGGGGGGGGGGGGGGGGGGGGGGGGGGGGGGGGGGGGGGGGGGGGGGGGGGGGGGGGGGGGGGGGGGGGGGGGGGGGGGGGGGGGGGGGGGGGGGGGGGGGGGGGGGGGGGGGGGGGGGGGGGGTGTGGCGCAGATGTGTCGGGGCTGCGGGGAAGGCCGAGGTGGGAGGCAGTCAGGGTGGGTGCTGCTGGACGGTGTGGCGAAGGAGAAGACGTCAATCACTGAATCGATAGCGGGAATCCATGAATAGTAGTACCATGACTAATCAGTTACTAAGAAATCCTCCCAGTTTAGCGTAGTAGAGATAGGGTGTACAAGAGTTCCATGCTGAAATTTAGATAATAACGGAAGAAAAAAATCCTCGATTGAGCTACAGTTTATAAGACCAAGTTCCATGCTGAAATTTAGATAACAAAGGATGAAAAAAGTCTGGATCTGAAAACAATTACACATTACAGGAAAATATAATGTAGGATACATTAACAACGGATAAGCTAACTTCTTCTTCCCTTCGAAGCACCTCATTAACTAATTCAGTCGCCCTTCTTTCATCTCGAAAGTCATAAAGACAACTCGGTTTCCAAATTTCACAAAAAGCCTTGTAGCGTCGTAATGCTCATCGCTCCCTTCAATGGCTCCACCTGTATTGCCTTCACAATTTCATCACGAGTTAAGTCACCTTGTATGACCTTTGAGGTAACAGAACTGGTACTTATGCAATCGTCCACCATCTTGGCCATGACGTAAAGCATTGGATTGCTCCCTTTCTTAGGATGTTCTGTAGAATTGGTATAACTGTTTGTTTGATGCAGATGCTCTTTTGTTGCATGTGTGAATCTGTAGCAGAACCACCCCAAAACCACGGGTGACTCACTGACAGTATCGATCTCAGGTGATATCGAACAACGATATCCAAATAGTACAACACGAGCAGTAAAATATATTACAGAAAATCGATTTAAAGTCCTATAATAAGTTTCAAGTTCTTCTTAGGATAGAGTTCTAAAAACACAGTTTAAAACATAACGAAAACGATACATAGTGGAACAACAACACACACAACGGTTTCCTTATTATGAGACATGTCTTGCCCTAAGACATGCTTCATTCCTCAGAGCCGAAGGTAGGTGAGGAGGGAACCCGTTCAACAAAATCATCAGAAAAGTGTTCGCCATCTCACACCGTTTTACTGCAGCAACGACACAAACTACCTACAAGCCAAAAAGAGAAGCAACAAATCTTGAGTATTCTAATACTAGGCAAGTCTTACCCATCACAAATGGCCAACTATAGCCGACTCCTAAACATGAGTAGACTGATTCACAGGAGTTGGCTAATTTGCAAAATCTAGCACTAATAGTGGATCCTTACTTCTAGATTTTAGCCATCAAGTTAGTTTCGAGAAATATAAATTTAGTATGCACTATAAATTACAACAATCATGGTTGCCAAGAAGTTTCTGATAAATATACAAACAAATCATATTAACTACATCATTCACATTCTTACTACGATGTGACATAGTGAACAAGCGCTACTCATTACTGTAAGGGGCAGCGATTATAATTGATACACATCCTGCAGAAGAAACCCAAGTAAAATGATGTACGCGCACTTCCTAGAAGTCGCTTACGGCAACCTTTCACAGCGATGTCATAGGGTTGGTCCGGTTCTCACTCCTCCTGCATACACATCCTCCACGCGATATCACAGCATGGGGCTATCCAGGGTTAGTCTGTACACTCTCCCAAATATCATCACCAGAAGAGGGGTGGGTTGTCGTCTAACCACTACGATAGTCGAGTTACCACAGTTTGCTAGTTCCTAAATCACTAGCATGTTCTTACTACTGTTCAAACTTGCTCAACAGTGCTGCACTCGATCGGTCTTTAACCGATACAGACAGAGCTAGCGCACACATGACCCATGCCCTGTTGCAACATACACATCCCTGTCCAGTCTTAGCTTCATTTCATGTGACAAAACTAACCAAAAATATACTTTGCTTCTCAATCTTGTAATAACCTGAAACTCACGAGTGAATTTCCAGCCACTCGACTTCTACCGTTAATTAGGACTCATAGCCTAGCTCTACAACGAGTTACCTGTATCAAAGATAGTTAACCTGGGGAAAGGTATATAGCATGCAACTTAGCTTTTCAATCAACTAAAACCTATAATGCACAGTGCATTAGCCATATAATATACAATGATAAAATCAAAATATTTAAAACAGGGTTAATGCAGGGGGCTTGAATTGGGTCTGAGGATTGTTAATACAACTAAGAGGGTGATTAGCACCAATAGATGGCTCCTCAGCAACAAATCCAGTTTTCTCGCCTTCAAAGTCATTTCCTAAATACATGAAATGATATGCAACAGGAATTAAACAGATGTCTTTTATATTTTAAACATGCAATGACATACCCATGATCAGTATAAGAATGATTTCATGCAAAGGACTTAATTAAATTAGGGTGCTAATTATATTTATGTACAAAAGGATGTTTATTAGAAAAAAAGAAAATGATTCCTATAATACCTTAATTGGTTAAAATGAGAAAATCATTTCTAAATTCCTTTAATGTGGTTCTGGAAGACATAAATCACAATTTTAGTTTCTGATAAAATTAAGGAGTCTATAACCTAATTTATGACCAAAATTAAATATTTATTGACATCAAATGGATTTATAGCGAATTAAATACCATCTAAGGATAATAAATCATTTAAAATTATATATAAGCATTTAAATTCTGAATACTTCTAGGATAACACAACTTAATCTCTTTATATACAACTTTCATATTTTATTTATGCATGAAAATGGAGATATGCACTAATTATGTTTGCACTTTACTTAATTGGTAGGATTATTTTTAATGCAGAAAATGCACATTTGATGGTTCCAAACGTTTCCTCATGACCCAAGGATTCTAAAGATATATTACTTGAATTTTTTAAAAGTTAGTTTGTATTTTCTAGGATTTTTGTAATCTTTCTTCCAATTTCTAGGTTTTAAAGAAATAATTTCGAAAACAATTAAACCATCCTCATAAAATATGCCACACCGCGGGCCACGCAGTTAGGCCACAGGGGATCAAACTACAGCCGCATCAGATCAAGGTCGGCCGACCGGCCGGCCATGGCGCCTGACGCCCGCGCCGGTGCCAGCTCGCGGGGGGTGAACTGCCGGGCCTATGGCTATGAGATTTCGAAACCGCCACGACCTTCGAGACACGGGGAGCTCAAGGAGGAGGTCGCCGGGCTAAACCCCTCACCGGCAAGCGGTGGTCCCGTAGCAATTTCGGCGGCGCGTAGTGTGCAATCTGGTGGCTAAACCTAGAAGAACCGGTGCTGGGAGGTTCATTGAGTCGCGAGAAACAGCAGCATGGAAGAAAACATCGATGATGAGGATAGCAGGGGGGTCGTCGACGGTGAGGCCGTGAGCTTCTTCGGTGCCGACGGTTAGAACCCCAAATTCCTACAACAAAGGTCATAATTTTATGCCAAAGGAATTGTCTTGGAGGTGTGCCAAGTGAGAACCTCAAGGATTGGAAAGGGAACGGGGAATTCCACCCAAAACTTGCAGGAATCAATGCAGTGGCGGAGCTAAAAAAAAATAAAGGGGGGGGGGGGTCGGCTGTGACGAGCAGTCATATAATATGATCACATAATAGTGTCACTTAATAGCACTGTAGGTAAGTTTTAGCATTAGCTAAAATGGCGGTAATAGCCAGTACATACCTTTTACCAAAATATTGTTAGATAATGTCATAATTATAAACAAAATATTGTGGCCATTGACAAAATGACACACCAAAAGATCCACGATAACCTGAATAAAAAGAACAAACAATTTAATTCAAGTAAAGAATGTATATAATGTATCATTAAAAATTAAAAATAAATGCATTACCTCTTATAGATCAAATTTATTTCCTTTTCCTTCCATGTTCATGAAGCGATGAACCACGGCATCATTTGTAACTTTCATAAATTCTTCTTTCTCCATATAGCAAATAAGTCTATTGCTTAAGTGTTGATCACCCATACGATTACCAAGAGCTGTTTTCATAATCTTCATGCCTAAAAATATTCTCTCCACTGTTGCAGTAGCAACTGGCAATACCAGCACAAGTTTCAAAAATCGATAAACCAATGGATAACAGCGATCTTCCCTTGTCTCCATTTTTTTTTAGAGCTCACTAATAGTACTTATGTCGGAGAATCGAATGTCTTGTCTCACATCAGCAATGTAGAGGCAGAGGTGATGACTAAAGATCCCTTAAATCTTCAGAGCTAAAATCATCAGGATATAGTTTTGCTAGACTTATCAAACTCTCCTCGTTAAAATCATGAAATAAATCTCTTAGATTGAAAGCAGCTGAACAAGCAAGCAGTTGAGAGCTTGTCTCATTAAAGCGTTTATCAAGCTCCTGAACTAACCAGTCTATAATCTCATTAAAACAATCCACTTCATAGTGATGCTTATGTGTAATTCCAGTTGTCTTCCTTGATTTTTTTTGGATCAATATATGCATCTTTCATTTCTATCCTTGCAATATCATGCATATCACAAAACTCATTTACTTCATCTAATAATTTGCCCCACCCATGTGTTCTAAGGCTACACAAATGTAATCTAGTTGATTTCAAATACTGCATAGCATTCACAATGTCTTGATCCTTGCATTGCAATGCTAATGACAAAGTGTTTGTGATGCTTAATGCGGTCAATAAGAGATGCACGTAAAATACAAAGTCAAAAGATTGGAAGTAGGCTAAAAGATTTGATGCTTGGTCTCTATTTTTCCAATCTCTGTCATCATTTTCTACAAATTGCAGCACTTGAACTGGTAGGAAACATGCTAACAAGACTTTTCAGAGTTCTATAATGGGAACTCCAACGAGTATCTCCCGGTCTATGAAGACATTGCTCTTGATTTAAACCTCTACCGGTTTCTAGCTGCCCACAACCTAAGGCCTTTGCCACTTGTTCATGATTGATATTCCTAATCATGTCCCTTTTCTTGGCTGATCCACCCTCCACATTTAGCAAGCTATGAATTTTGGTTAAGAAATTACTAATACCACTAATTGACGTTGGTGAGTAAAACAGTGAACATAATAGGCCGATCTACTTTCTCTCATAATCAATGATTGCATCCCATTGAACTCACTCGCATGTAGCTAGCACCATCATATCCTTGTCCTCTAACTTGTTTTAAGCTCAACTTAAATTTTGTAAGGAGAGAATCAATAGATGACTTGAGACAGGAAGAAGTTTCAGTCAGATGCACAACAAACCTCTCTTTCACAATTCCACATTTGTCAACGTACCTCAAGACCACAGCCAACTGTTCTTTACAAGAAATATACCTTGATTCATCAACTAGCAAGCAAAACACATCATTCCCAAGTTCTGCAAGAATAGACTATACAATTTCATTTGCAAAGCGCTCAACAATTTCATTTGCAAAGCACTCAACAATGTCTGTCTGGATTTCATGAGCCACCATACAACTATTCCCTGCAAGACCCACTGCCTTTCCCAATTTCAGATCATACTCAGCTAGAAAATCAAAAACCTCCAAGAAATTTCCTTTGTTTAAAGACTCCTTCGACTCATTATGACCACGAAAAGGTAAGCCTTGCTTCAATAGTAGCCTAGCAGTATCAATGGATCCATCCAATCTAGTAAAATAAGCCATCTTAGATGCTTCATTTTGGTTATAGAAAACAACATTTATATGTTGATTCTTCATAGCAATAATGTGATCCATCAACATCGCCAACATGTATCTTTAGCCGCTCTTCCCTATGGGTATCATTCCAACCCTCAACCACAAATGCTTTATAGCCTGCATCCTTCTTTTCTCTAAACAAGAAACAACAAAAACAATATGCTCTATCTTTTAATTCACTGTATTCATGCCAACTTTTAAACTCATCAAACCATTCAGGTTGAAATCTTCTTAGATTGTTTTTTCCCCAATCTGTGTGGAGGGAAAATTGCACGTGCAAGGTTGGCATGGCCCATTATCCAAATATTTCCTTCTTACCCTCTCTCTCTGGTTGTGGTGGTAAGAATCAATTTCCTTTCTTAAGCTTGGGTCATATTTGATCTCTTCTTCCCAATTAATGTCATCTAGACGAGGAGGATAAGAATTACACTGCCATTACCTGGTGCTTTTCTTTTGAAGAACCTTTCCATGTTTTCGCAGCGGCAGCAACAATCAATAAGAAGAACTGAAGAACCCAGGCTGTCACGAACTCATGATAAATTCGCAAGCAATCTGCAATCAGAAGAATCCAATCAAATGAATCAATCTGCAGACACCTGTGGTGGTCGGGGAGGCCGGCCGGGAGCTGGGGCGGAACAGAAGGGAGGACACCGGTGGCCAGATGAGGAGAGCCGGGTTCGCTTCGCTGGGACGCTGCTGAGGCAGGCGATCGGGCGAGGATGGGCGTGGAAGCTTGCTTCGGTTCCCTCCAGCATTTATGATCGATATCTACCACGCGAGACATAGGCAACCTGGCCACCTGGACCTACCGTGCCGAGCTGGGCTTTAGCTGTGGGCTGTGGGTGCGTTTAACTGGGCCTGAGGGGGGGGTGCAAATACAGAAAACATTGCAGGTCATTAGAGACTTTGAGTTTTGACCTGGGTGCAACCGCACCCAGTTGGTCAAACATAGATCCGCTCATGAATCAATGGAGGACGGCCGGCGGTCGATGGGGGTCGAATATTGGGTAAAAACCAAAATCAGCTCGAATCCGCAAGGGAATCGATGGGGGAGCTCGGGAAATTGAGAAAGGAGGTGGAGATGCACTAGCTCGGTGAGGATCTTGGCGGGGAGGTGGCTCGGTGGGGAAGTTTCACGGCGGCAGGATTGCTCTGCCGGGCGAAGGAGGAATGAGAGAGGGAGAACGAGATGAGGGTGAAGCCGATGGGGGCTCGTACACGGGACGGGTCACCGTGTCCCAAGCCCTCTGACACAGGAGTCATGGCCACCTTGCATGTAGCCCACGGAGGGAGCTCGCTGGCGCACGCGGAGAGGAGGGGAAGAAGGAAGAAGCTGACATGCGGGTCCCACTCTCTTTTCCATTTTCAGAAATTTTCTATCTTCCATTTCCAGACAGCCGTGTTTCAATGGTGAAAACAAAGAGTTCCCGAGCTCTGAAAAATTTGAAACTTGGTAGGGACATATAAATCGGCAAAAGGAACAATGTTTGTTTTGGGATTAAGTTCAAATTCGAACCGGATTTTAATCTACAGAATTTAGAGAAAGAATTTGGATTTGGGCCTTATTAATTTGAATGAAACCTTGTTAATTTTTTACAATTTAACAACTTATAGTACGTTTCAAACAAGGTCTTTGCTCTTAACATTTCAAACATGTCACTTTTGAAAAGTTTGAAATTTCACTTTTAAATGTGAATTCGAAATTGGAAATTTTGCTGAATTCTTTTTACTTCCTTTTTTTCGAGCTCGATTTAACCATAACCTTTGAATTAAAAACCAACATCTTGAATTTATGGATCCCAAAGGTATGGAATGCATGTTACAGAATCTCTTCTTTCAAGAACGCAACTCTAGTTGGAGTGTTATTTGTTGCGAGCTGTCGTGAGATCGAGGCCAAAGGCAATTAACATACTGGACCGCTCCCCTGTGTTGCTGTTGAGAACGCATTAAGCAAAAGGCAATCTAGCTTGACAATATTTCTATTTTATGTATTGTGATGAGATATTTTATCAAAAGAATCTTTCGTATAACAATACTCCTTATCAATCACAAGTTCACAACCCACTTCAAATAAATGTTTTGTCAGTGGAAGATTGAGTGAGCATACTGTGATATGTTGACACATGGAGGTGAAAAGCTTATTAGGGGACTGATGACGACCTAATAAACATGGTGATCCCTTGCTGGAAAAGGAAGCTATCTTGTGGCTTGATCCACATGACTTGCCAGCAGCAGCCGCCGATCAATCTCCATCTTCTTCGGCGTCCCGTCCTTGGTGCGCTGCATCTGCTGACTGCAGCCGCCGTGCCTGCGACCGATCGGGGCAGCAGCAGCCAACGAGGCAGGACTGCAGCACGACCACCCAAATTTTAAGTCTGCTTCTCAAGCAAAAACATTTTTCTATTTTTTTTCTGTCCTTCAATCCTTGTCACTGCTAGCTACCTCCGGTTTTAAAATATTGACACTATTAATTTTTAACATCAACTTTGAGCACTCGTTTTATTAAAAAAATATAATAAAAATAATATTTTTATTATAATTTACTTTATCATTAGGGGTATTTGAAACACGAATAGTAATACATTTAAATAAATTTTTTAAATAAGATGAACTGTCAAAGTTTATTAGAAGTAAATGGTATCAATATTTCAAAATCAGAGAGAGTACTACATACTGATAGTTTGCTAAGAGCTAGTCCACGCAGGATTTCATAAGTTGCTAATATAAGATCTTCCTGTTACCGCCGGTATTTGTTTGTCCTATCGATCTCTCAGCGGTTTCGGTATATAGCTTGAGGAAAAGTATGCACTAAATAAGTGTCGTCGTGCCGTCTAACTTAACATGGTGGACTGCCTTGTTTGATCAGGATGCACGAGCACGTGCCTATTGAAATGTAATCGTTGCTATTGCCTTATCTGATCCAGTGCTCAATGCAGCTGCGGGAGGGACTTTGTTGAGAGAATCTATTTTCCTTAGGGACTTTATGCAAAATTGTACCGGTCGGATGTGGGAGAACCCTCTACCTGCGTATGGACGGTTGGATTGTGATCCGATGGCACCTTTGCACTGAGAGCTGCTTTTGCACTAAATTTTTCTCTGCCGTTTTAAAGTTCAAAGTTCTTGACATAATTTCTGAGAGCAAGTATCCAACACATTGACTGTGTACATGCGCAAGTGCACTTTCTCAGTTCATCCATGATTTTTATTATTTCCAGCTAAGAAACTTTTACAAGATATTTGCAAAATCATACTGTAACAATATTGTGTGAACGGATTTTTGTGTTCGGTCAGAGTTGAGCATGTTTAACTTTTATTAAGAATAGCGCTTTTCTAAGACTGTCAACATAAAAATGCAAGTTTTTATATTTAAAATAATTTATTTTAATAGATATTCCTTTAATTCTCGAATCATTGTATGCTGTCAGTTAGTAGGGCACAAGCTTAAGCACCGGATCAAGTATTATGTTTAACATTAAAAGTTTAACTAACTACTTCCTCCATCCCAAGATAAGTATCTTTTTAGATTTTCAAACATTTATCTTTGACCGTTTGTCTTACTCAAAAAACTGTGAAAATATTATTTATTTTATTGTGAAATGATTTATTATTAGAAATACTTTAAGTATTATTTGTTTGTTTTTGTATTTTTGTGAATTTTTTAAATAAGATAAATGATCAAACGTTGATTTCTAAAAGTTAAAAATGTCACTTATTTTGAGACGGA
>BCLH01000357.1:0-17223 GCA_001602315.1 Zoysia pacifica | reverse complement strand
CCCCCCCCCCCCCCCCCTCCTCCCTTGGCTAATCAACGACACTCCACAGTGACAGCCCGACGAGAACAGAGGTAGAAGAGTGGAGAGGATGATGATGAGACTGATGCGAAAGCGTTCGCTCCTCCAGCAGGGTCACGGAGCCGCGCCGCTCGCCGGCGCCTCCTCGTCCACGTTCTCCACCCAGCAGCAGCACGCCGCCGCGGATCCCGCCGTGCTCCCGGGCATCAAGATCAGGGACACAGCGTCCCAGGTAGATAGATAGAACCGATGGCACTGATCTGCTTCGTGCTCTTATCTTCCCTTCCTTCAGCGAATCTTGATGCCACTGTTGTTGCGTACTTGCGTGCGTCGTCGAGCTCTGTTTCTCGTTAGAAAAGATTGGGTGCAGCGAGTATTGTACGGCCTTCGATGGCGTTCATAGATTTCTATAGCCTCGTGTGGTACCAAATGCAGAACCAGCTCCTAACCGATTTCCTCGCTGTTCTTACTCGTGGATACTCCAAGGATGCACCATGTTTCATTTCATTGTTCTATTCCTTTATAGTTTATACAGGATTCTTTGGCCAGTTTGTTTAATTTCTCCAGCTGGTTGGGAGGATCCACTTTGTTTTATTTCATTATTTATCCTATATCCTTAATTATAGTTTATTGAGGATTATTTGACCAGTTTGTTCAACTTGTCCAGCTGATCGGGAGGACGCCGATGGTGTACCTCAACAGGGTCACGGAGGGATGCGACGCCCGCGTCGCGGCCAAGCTCGAGTTCCTGCAGTCAAGGACAGGTGACTGATCTGATCATCAACTGTATATTATCCGCCATTAGTGCCGACAGTCATTAGTGCCAACAACTCTGATTTGCTCGCCTTATCTAACATCATGAAGAACAGTTTCGTTTATCATGTGATGAGTATTAAAAGGCCACGAAGATCTCCCTCATCCTGTTCCCTGTGTCCCCACGCTCGCCTACATCACGGATCCAGCCTCACGTGCCGCGATCCGGTGAATGACACGTCCCAGTTCAATATATGCGGTGTTACTGTGTACTCGCTCCAGAATGAATCCGGCTTGTTTGGATTATAATATGAAGATTATATAAGCTGGAGATTATCATACATAGAGGTAAATAAATAAGATAGATTATTTTGTCAACTTATTTAATCTTAAACCGAGATTATTATAATCTGATAACATGTTCATTAGATGCTTATTTCATATTATAATCTGCAAAAGATTCGCTAACCATACCAAGTTTGAAACAACTACCCACTATTAACATTCATCTCTAGATTATATAATCTTCAGATTATAATTTGGATTATATAATTTACTGAGAAAATAAATAGGACCTAAGTTTATGTTTATGTTCGTGCTATTTTGCTTTGACTAATAATTTTTATAGATTCAATTAACTTTAAAATATAAAACTTATACTTTTAAATTTATCATAAAAAATATTTTCAAAAAATATATATTATATTCTTAAAATTTATTAAATTTATAAAAAAATCTTTAGTCAAAGATAGGTTTTACAAAAGCTAGATAAACTTATTATTGGAGCTAATAGCACGTGAAGGGAGCCATGTGCGACTAACGGGGACAGGCTTCTAGTGCTTTGTACGATATTAATAATAGAGAAAATTTCTTCTTGGTCCTATAAAATTTTGAACCCTTCATTCCTTATCTCTTTTTCAAACAAACTTTCTTAAAGAGAATAGATTTTTATTTTCGATTTTTTATTTAGCCTTTTCGTCAATTTAAACAATTGACAGTGTTATATGATAATGGAAATTACTATTTTACCTTTGCTAATGAGTACTATTGACTGTTGACGCTGTTATATGCCTGTTAACGCATCTTTTTTCTTTCAATGTAAAATTTAGATTTTCTCAAAATGATTATTTTAAATGGGACAAAAGGACATTATCATGCCCAACTGATATGAAGATTGCACAGGTCTGAGACATGGTCAAATATTTCAATCGGAAATGAAAGAAAATAATTACCAAGCAGTGCTACCGACACAGTTTCACACACTGGCAAACATTCTGGACCTGGACTTGAAGAAAAAATGGCCGACGCCCTGGACCTGGACGGCGCCTTGACTATGCGGGCGCAATGGACGACGCACTGGCCGAGGCCCTGGACGGCGGCCTGGCTGGCGACCTGCGCAGGCCCCGGACTCCCTGGCCTGGGCCTGCGCGGCTCCCTGGCCGGCGCCCGCGGCCTGCGTTCCTCCCTGGCCGGCGCCTCGGCCCGTGCCCTGCGTGGGTGCTCCAACCCTAACCCTAGCGACCGGAGACCGACTCTCCGGTTCCATGGCTCGCCGGCGGCGAGCTGCCACCTTAATCCGCGGCGAGCGTTCGGGATTAGCCGAGCCCCCTCCTCCATGGTCTGGAGTCGCCACCGCCAGCAGCTTTTCCTTCTCTCTCTCTCTTTCTGCTCGGTTACCGAGTCGCGTGCGTGCCTGGTCTGTTCGAACGGGATGAGGAATGGTCGAGGATAGAATGGTCTTTTCGTATTGCTTGGAAGGGTGAATTAACGGATAAGGAACCGAAGATGAAAATCTATCTCGTAAGAAGGTATATTTGGAAAAGGATAAAGAAAGGAAGAGTTCGTATGTTTGAAAAAAAATCAAATAAGAAAGCGTTCAAAATTTTAGGGTAAAAAAGTAACTTAGAGAGCTTGTTGCTTGCTTCTCTGCTACTCCAGCTGAAATAAAAACGGAAGGGTGGATTGTATCTTTCAACCAATGATCAAATAAAGCCATCTAGTTATCTGTCTGGGAGTGAAGCCATGGGGTTTTTTAGTGTTCCATTCCAGGGGTCAGTATGAATGTACCCATGGTGGACCTCGATTTTTTATTTGGTCGGGATGATTGTTTTGGTTGCGTTGGAGCGGTTGTCCGACCTGGTTGAAACCAGGAAAGAAGATCCTGGAGCGGTTGTTTCGAAAACAAAACAGCATCAATCGCTTTTGACAAATGATAAGGCAAACCGGGACAGAAGATCCTACCCGCTTGAAATTGTAATCCAAATGGCAGATGTTTTGGTCCTACCTATCTGCAGATGTGTTCGGTCATGACACTTTCTGCGACTTTGAAATTGTACTTCCAGTGGGAGAATAGGAATAACTAGGCAACGGTAGAAGGTTATGAGTGCGTCTGTTATTATAAACTGATGACTGATCCAGATATATTTTTGATGTGATGAAATTCAGGCCAGCAATATCGATGCTCGAGGACGCAGAAAAGAAGGGACTGATCACCCCAGGAAAGGTCAGTGATCTCCTACCCTCGATATCGAACGGGATTGGTTTCTCTTCAAGAAAGGCAATAAATTGGTTTCACATAAAAGGACGTTGCTATAGAATAAATAGAATAAAAAAGAATAGTTGTCCAAGCAATGAATGTGGCTATGTGCTTCTGGTATCTGTCTGGGCCTTTGGTAACTCACATACGCATGTAGGTTCATGACTAACCCTGAATCGCTTCTTAATTAAACAGACAACACTTATTGAGCCCACATCTGGCAACATGGGCATAGGGTTGGCATTCATGGCTGCGCTGAAAGGATATGAACTCATTCTTACGATGCAAATCTGGTTCTTACTGATCCAACAAAAGGGATGGGTGGGACCAGTCAGGAAAGCTGCCGAGCTCTATGATAAACATCCTAGCGCATACATGCTTCAGCTGTTTCAGAATCCTGCTAATGTCAAGGTAGCTTCTCACAATTTTCCTTATTTTTTCCATCATGCTGGTAGTGCAAAACCTGTTGCTATAGTTTGCCAGATACGTATTATACTGTGTTGTTTATTTGAAAGAAAGATATGCCCACACGAGAAATATTGGTCCCTCTCGTCCTTAGTTTCTCAATTGCGTTTTGAGTATATCAATTGTTCTTTTTTAGTAAGAGTTACAATATTGAACATAACTTGCAGATTCACTACGAGACAACTGGTCCAGAAATCTGGGAGGACACACTTGGACAGGTTGATATTTTCGTCATGGGTATTGGAAGTGGTGGCACTGTCACAGGCGTGGGCAAGTACCTTAAAGAGAAGAACCCCAACGCAAAGGTGCAATCATAGACGAGATAGAAAATCTGCATTACAGAAGTCCGTTAGATGTTTCTGAAATTTCTATAAAATTCATAGATGTTGTAAAATTTCATGGCCTGGGATGTATGCAGATATATGGTGTTGAACCTGCTGAAGCAAATGTTTTGAATGGTGGCAAGCCAGGTAAGAATGATATTCAGTTAAATGTGTACGTTTCATATTTAATATATCATTTGCTTCTACCAATACTGTTCGCTGAACTTGATTGCAGGACCTCACCTCACCTCATCACTGGAAATGGAGTAGGGTTTAAGCCAGATATTTTGGATATGGATGTAATGGACAAGGTTCTTGAGGTAATGATTAATTTAAAGACTTGTTTCTATTTTATCACTTGCTTCTGCCAATACTGTTCGCTGAATTTTATGTAAATATTTTAGCTAGAAAAGTGAGGATGCTGTTAAGATGGCCCGAGAATTGGCGCTTAAGGAGGGTCTTCTGGTAAGCGACAGAAACTATGATCAGTGTTTTTAAAAGAAGACAGTAATTATGAAAGCTTAAAATGCCATAAAAATTTAGACGTGATTTCTGATGAAATTGTTTGGTAATGTGGACTTGAACTGATACACCGACGAATAACACATGTAAACAATGTTACACACATGAAAAATTTTCTAGCTATGCTCATTTTCTGAAGATACTGATAAAGGATGTCACCGAATACAGCAGTACCAACCCTTGTCCACAAAAATAAATAAATATGATAAATTTCCACTTTCAAACTAAAAAGTGGAGACCTGGCCCCGAAAAATTCCATGCTATGTAAGATCAAAGGGCTAATAGCTGTTATAAAATTTGAATCCGAGGCCACAGTGAATATTTGAATTAAACAGGAGCCAAATATAGAATAGAGAAGGTACACAGAAGCATACTTGCGTTGAAGATGGCTGACCTTTATACAATTTTCAGGTAGGAATATCATCTGGCGCAAACACGGTTGCAGCCCTTGAACTGGCAAAGAAGCCAGAAAATAAAGGAAAACTCATAGTGGTACGTCACACATATCAATATTTTTTCTTTCCTTCAAAATATTAAAATGGAGAAATTCTCAGAACACTGACCAGTTCACAATGGGTACAGACTGTTCTTCCAAGCTTGGGAGAGCGATACTTATCGTCGGATCTGTTTGATGAGTTGAGAAAGGAGGCTAAGGCTATGGAGCCGGTGCCAGTGGACTAATTTGCCAATCAATTAAGGCATTGGATACTTGGTGCATAATAAATCCTCTGGCACCTATGTTGTAACATCGGTTATGCTTCAATTCGGCGCATTCAAATGTGTATCTTGATTATGTAAAAACTATAACATCTCAGAAAAAAGAGGCATTTCTCATGGTCAGCTATGTGCTTCTATAGGCTGTTCCAAGGGTCAATTTAGACGAGCTTGTGTCATTCGTGAAACTTGCCCCTGCCCCTTTCCAATAGGACTGACTCTGCTTTCGCTAATCTTCTCAAACTGGGGAAATTGGGTACCTAAGAAATATCACGGTAGATGAAGTTTAATGACTAATTGGCTAGGACCTTTCAACAAGGTCTCTGTTCTTAAAAAAAGAGCTCTAGCTATGAAGTCATAGAGTATCATAAGTTACTCATGTGAAATTCACATCTAATTTTGTCATGTATTTTTCATCGCAAGATTAAGGAATCAAATTGTCTAAATACCGTTGCGTTTCTCCATCGATGTCCGTCCTAGGTCCTAAATTCAGCGTTAGTTTTTTCCCTGATCTGATTCAATCAATTGTTAGTCTAATCAGCTCGAGATTAACTCCAGATTAGGTTGGCCTTTTGCAACGTACACGCCCGGTTCCATGGCTGTTCATACTTTTGGTTCGAGCATCTAAAAGTTCGCAAACGTGAATCATTGCATCGCTGAATCAGATAAAAAAAATTTCTTGGAAACGGCAATGATCATAGGAGACAGGTATAGCTCTAGGTGTTCGACGACCCCAAGTTAATGATACGAGAGTAAATAAAAACAAGAGAAACTATTTTGACGAATTCCTCCTCGATGCTGACTTCATCCACGGCCCGTTTGCAGCTTAACTTGAGACCTAGGCTATTCTTTTTATTACAAATAAGGCAGTAACACCAGCCCATGATCCCTCCTATACGAGTACATGTGTTTTTTGACTGCAGCTCCTAAGAACCACACTTAGGCCTCCGTTCGGCACTCCCTGGCACATCCATTTTTCATAGAATGGCATCATTGGTTTTGTGTAGAAGCACGTGCCTGCAAAAATTAGACATAGAGATGTAAAATACAAATTGTGTTAATGTGTAATCCCAAACCTGCTCCCAAGTATTCCACTTTATCATAGGGAAGTGTCCATGAAACTGTTATACTTATCAGCATAAAAAGATCCAATTTACTCTCCTAAAATATTATCAAAGTCCAACCAACCCACTAAACTTATTTTTAGTTTAGTATATCCCAACAAAATGTTTTTTTTTAATTTACCCCCGAATACAATTTATTTTTTTTAATTCTCCATACATAAGTGTAATAACTTTATGAGATGATAAAGCACATCATAACACATATTAAAAAATACGTCTTGAATTATTTATCTTTATTTTGCATATAGTTTTGTATCTCAATGTTTAATTTACTATTAAATGTTTTCCCTATAAAAATGATAGAAATTATAATATATCTTTTACCATGTGTTATGTGTGCTTTATCATCTTGTAAGTTGGACCTTAAGATTATACTTTTGTAGTGAGAAAAAAAAAGACAAACGGTATTAGGGGGTAAATTGACCAAAAATCACGTTTTGATGGTGTAAACTAAATAAAAAAATAGTTTAGAGGGTTATGTAGACTTAGGCTATACTTGAGAAGAGTAAGTTGGACTTTATCCTAAAATTTTTTGTGTTTATTTTAATCTATATATAAACTATGAACATGATGAATAGATTATAGATTAAACTAAATAAATCTACGCTAGATCTACTAATATCTATCATAGCAGATATCATCGTTGAGTCTACTACACTATACATAACTATCAGACCAAAACATATCAAGCTAGCCAGTCCAAAAGATATAGTTAAATAGAAGTAGACATACAGTTCCTTCTTGATAATGATCGGGTACAAAAGACGATGGATCTGCACCTACACGTTGCTGGCGGCGACGAAGGAACATGCGTTCCATGCAAGACGATGAGTCGTGTTGATGATCTTGCTGAAGACTAGGAAATGATCGAGCATAAGCACAACTTTCCAAAAACTTATTCGCCCCTTTCCCAGTGGCGGATTTACGGAGGGGTGAAGGGGGGGGGGGGGGGGCTCAAGCCTCCCCCCTATTATAGAGTTTGTTATTAGAAGAGCCCATCTATAAATAGGAGTCCAGCATGAGGGAAAGGACTGGAACCATTATTTTTCATCTAGAATTCAATCTATTATCGTTTGTTTTTGTTTCCTTTAGCGTTTTGCTGGGTAAAGCGCTTTGTTTCTCCACGAAAGAGAGAGCATCTTTGCTAGTTTGTTGAGCAAATCGGTCGATTGCAAGTGCAGTGATTATCTTTTTGCTGCTTGGCGCATTCTGTTGAGCTACACGTATCACAACTGAATCGGTTACCAATCTTACTACAAATATGAGATGGACGCCACCATAGTAGAAAAAGGAAATTTAACATAGACTTTAATCCCTTTCTCTATCCCAAATTATAAATAATTATATGCTTCTGTTTTTCTAAATTACAAGTTATTCTCGCTTTGCCAATCGCAATATACCTTTCTCTTTTCGCATGCTTCTCCATCTATTTCTCTATTCTTCTCGTTTCTTATACATCTTACCTTTCTTACTTTTCTGTACATCCTACCTTTCTTACTTTTCTATACATCCTACCTTCTTACTACTTGTCCAGACAAAAATGACTTATAAAATGGTTTGGAGGTAGAAACATTTTTCAATCTAGTTTTAAATAGGAACAAAATAATCGTGTGGTTTTAAAATCTAAAATAGACTCAAATAATAATTGTCCATTTGTATTGAAATGTACATTTATATTAGGCAGAACCTAAAATAGACTCAAATAATAATTGTCCATTTGTATTGATATCGAGGTTTAATTGTTCTTTTAGAAGTAAAATTCTCTAATAATTATTAATTATTCTCCGTTCAATTTGTAAAATAATTAGTGAGTTTTGCGTGTGATGGTAATCAGGTTCACGTTGTTGGCTTATATTAATTTGTTTTATATATTTTTATCTTTAATCAATGGCTAAGATCAAATTCATACCTTACCTTTTAGGAAGTGAACCAACAATCTACCTTAGAATGGCTCTTATATTAGAGTCCTACTAAGCTAAACCAAGTAGTATTCTGTAACCTCTTGGAGGTAAGAGTAGAAATCAAAATCAGCCGTCAAGTTTTGTAGTTTCTAAAATTGTCACATGCATCAATTTCTAAAATTCTCTAATTACTTTCAAAAATGATTACTATAATAATTAAAAACTATGGGAGTGCTTTTACCTCCTAACAGGTAAACAAAGATTTTATTCCATGAGATTCATGCAAAACGATGGAATCTACCTTATATTATCCTAATGGTTACTATGTGATTTAGCAAGTAGCTTTAATGTTTTCTTGCTAATTATTAAAAACTTGGTGAACCAACAAATCCTAGGAGAAGATTCCTCAAAATTCCTGTGCTTCTTTTCCCGTTTAAACCTTTTTTTCTCTCCCTTTTGTGCCAAGATCACCAGGGTTTGAGGTTTTGTTCAAGCTGGGAAACTGGTGCCCATCGGTTTGATGAAAACCGGTCAAAAACTATTTCAAATTGAAAAATTCAGAATTTGAGTGAAATTTGGTTCAAATGCTACAGTAAATCAAGTAGTTTTTTTAGTTTATCGAGTTGTTTCACTGGTTTAACGACCGGTTTTTTCGATTTTCTCAGTTTTTAAGTTTTAAATTTTTTATGGTTTCACCGGTTTACCCTTGGTTTTACTAGTTTATCAACCGATTTTACCTATTTTTGAAATTCCAAATTTTTTCAAAATTTCAATTTTTTGAATCTTGTCCCAAAAACCAGTCATTCCGATGCAACGGGCTGGATATGTTTCACAAAAACCGTGAAAAACTGAACCGGTTTTAACTTTTTGTTATCCTTGATGACCATTTTTTGCTCCAAACATAGAATCCATATTTAACGATTAGAAAAAAAATCTGAATTTATATTTTATTTATTTATGAATAAAAATATAAATATTTTTCTAAAATACTTAATTTTATGGATATAGCTTCCGAAATATTTTAATCAGAATATATAAAAAATTATAAACACATAGAAAATATAAATCTGATGGATGTATAAGTAATATATGACAAATTTTTTAAATGTAAGTTTGATATTCATTTTTAGCTAGAAGTAAATGATGATCATGTCAAAAAAGAAGAAAAATTAAATCTAATATCAGATAAGCAAAAGTAAATTTTTTATGATAAATAAGGGAAAAGTATAATATTTGATGGTGAATAAAGAATTTCCTTTTTTTCTCAACCCTATCCTCCAGCCGGTCAGTGACTCAGAACTCTGAGAACCTCGCCGCCCGCACGCCTCCGTCCCGTGAGCCGTCCCGAGGCGACGCTCCGCCCGGCCCCGCCCCGCTCCGCGCCACATCGTCCCGCGCGCCGCCACGATCTACTCATACCGGCGTCCTGATTCGAGGTAAAACAGTCCCGTTAGGTAGGGAGGCCGCCCTACCTTGCCCTGTTGGTAGATCTGCCTCTGATTAGCAGTCTTAACCAGCTTGGATTTTTAATGGCGAAGTTTTTTCGTTGTGATGTGTATTAAGTAGT
The DNA here is from genome assembly GCA_001602315.1 of Zoysia pacifica. Taxonomy (NCBI): domain Eukaryota; kingdom Viridiplantae; phylum Streptophyta; class Magnoliopsida; order Poales; family Poaceae; genus Zoysia; species Zoysia pacifica. The sequence continues at coordinate 7,300 of BCLH01000357.1, read as the reverse complement.
TGATGAGGTATTAAATCACTGCCCTCTTCTTCTATCTGTGTCTTGTTTTGTTTCGTGATGAATGAATGATTACTCCTACGTTATGTTTCCATTACAGAAGTCTCGATAAGTTGCAACTGCCTTGTAATGCTGTGACATTATGCGATGTTTATGTTATGCTTAGGATCACTTGGATGGATGCAATCCTAATCTGATGAAACTATTTCTTGCAAAATTATGATCAGATTTGAGGATATGGCTGATAATGAGAAGGAGGTCGTAGAGGGTACCACAACTCCCCGAGGAGCGGACTGGGAAGTGGTGACCCTCACAGCGTCTGCCTATGCAGCAGCTCCAGGGCCTGAAGGCAGACCTGCAGCTAGAGGTGTGACCGCAAGTAATCCATCTGATCGGTTGCTCATGTCTGACCACTTCGTGTTCCCCCCAAGTGAGCACGAGAACCTGCCAATACAGACCAATTTTGATGAGATACAGCCTGAGATAGATGTGCAGGACACTAGCACCACTATGGAAGACTACAGTTTCAAGAATATGGGGGCAAAGAATGATACTGGCTCTGAGAGAATTGAGTTCTACGATGAAGGCAGAAACCTCTCAGTTGATGATATCGAGATGAGAGACGACGCACCAGAGTATGGTTCAGCTCATGCCCAAGATGGTGGAGGTGACTTTGGGGCTCATGGTGAAGGCACTGAGGCTGGTGAGGAGTCTGATGAAAAATTGGACCAGCCTTCTAAATCTGCAGACTGCAAGAGCGGTGATGCTGGTGCCTCATGTAAATGCTGGTTGAAGAAGCATATGACTTGCCTGTATCACCAAGCAAAGGAAACCAATGCTATCTGGTCTGTGGTGGTTGCAGCTGCTCTTGTTGGGATTGTGATATTAGGACGCTGGCATAAAGATAAGTTGCACATTAACCCACTTAAATGGTGCTCTGGCTCAGCTGTGAGGTATGTTAATATCTTGTTCTCTTATATACTATTTCATAGGTTTGATGTATATAGTAGTACCCTTGCTTATGTTTTCTCTTAGTGTAAATTCTTGAGTAGGGTAACTACATTGCACGCTAGTGACTTAACATGAGCACTGAGCAAGAGTATGTGGTTATGTTCCTTAAGAAAATACTATTTGTTTATTGATAGTAAACATCATTTCCCTGTAAACTATTTTAAGCACAACCTTGCATTGATTTTATAGGTTCTTGGTTGATTACCATTTATCAATCACTGTTTTCCTGATTAGACATCCTACAGCTTCAAGTATTTCTCCTATTTTTGTGAAACCTGGGATTGTGTTCAAATGTAGGTTATGGTGTTATATCGCTTATTCCTCTTGAGTCGTGACACTAAACCTAAATCTCTTTGTGTAGAAAGAAATGATATTGCTTTGTTAAAAAGCTATAATTGGTATCAATGTCTTGTTATATTTGGTTCGTTATATGGATTAAATATGAGCACTCTATCTGTTCTCCATTGAGAAATGCAATATTGTTTGCTTCATCCGTGCTACCAAACTAGTGACCAGTCTATTGGCACAGTTTTGATAGGCGGTCTAAACACAATTCCGGTCGGCCTAGACAATAGACTTCAGGGCTTCGCGTACTATTTAGAGTAGACACATGTCTAAGCGTATCGCATACGCGATTTCAATTTGCACTCTTCTGCATATTTGCATTATTTTAGGTATTTCTTCTGGGTATTTTCTTTCTTAATGTGAATTGATAGGCTTTAAAGTGCTAGGGGGTTACTGTGGTTATTTAACACATACATGATTTATCCTACAACGAGAGTGCACTATGAATACCCCTATTTGAGAATTATGCTCTACAATCTTGATTGTGAAATATAATATATAGGTAAATTATATTCTTGCAATCACGTTTGTGTTATCTACGAATATGTAGTCACCGAACTGTATCCTATCATAGTACATCACTTGTTTCTAACTTCCTTTGCATCCTATTCCTATATTCTTTTAATTCTTCAACTTGGGTTATAGCAATGACACACAATGTTACATGAGTCTTATATTTTAAACTGAGCCTTCCTTTTATCCTCATAATAATAACAAAGATGGGATGACAATTCTACTCAATGTTTTGGAATCTGAAACGTTGATTGGTTGAAGCCTCGTGGAAGTGATTAAATGGCTCAAACGTGTCCAAAGAATTTTGTTGCAGATGTATCGATGCGTAACAGTCATCCGTTAGTTAGCGCGTTATAGCAATTCATGCTTCATAAATGGAATAATAGCCTCAGACCCTGGTGCCCTGGCCTATATATTCCTTTTTTCTGCAGTGTTTGAATGTATTCCTCTTAATTTACTTAACTTCTTGGATTCAGATCAAACCTCTTAAAGATTTTTTTATAGTTTATTATGTGGCAGTGATACTTGAGTTACAATTTTTTTTTTCCAACAAACAATGCCAAAAGATATTGTTGTCACACTAAAGTCTTGTTTTTTATGTTAGGATAAAGTCCAATTTAATCCTTTCAAGTATAGCCAAAGTCCAAATAACCCCATAAACTATTTTTGGTTTAGTTTATCCCCACAAAATGCCTTTTTGGTTCAATTTACCCTCTAATACAATTTGTCTTTTTTAATTCACCATACACAAGCATAATCTTGAGATGAAACTTTATGAGATGATAAAGCATATTATAACAAATATTAGAAAAATACGTCTTGATTTTTTTTATCATTATTTTGCATATAGTTTTGTATGCTAAAGATTAATTTAATATTAAATGTCTTTCCCTATAAAAATAATGATAAAAAATTATAGAGTATTTTTTAACATGTGTAATGATGTGCTTTACCATCTCGTAAAGTTTGATCTTAGGATTATTCTTGTGTATTGAGGGAAAAAAAAAGACAAATTGCATCAGGGGGTAAATTGACCCAAAAGCACGTTTTGGCGGGGTAAACTGAATGAAAAAATAGTTTAGGGGACTATTTGGACTTAGGCTATACCTGAGGGGAGTAAATTGGACTTTATCCTTTATGTTAAGATTCTTGATGCACATTTTTTCTGCTATAGCTATAACTTGTTTTGTGTAGTACCTCTATCTCTATATGAAACTGCTTGCCCCAAGGTGGACATCCTTTGCACTGACTAATGTGGAAACCTACGTGAAATTTGGTCCTATAAACCTACCTAGTTTGTATCATAGACAGGCTATAACTATCCCGGCAACCAAACCCACCCTTAGAGACCTATGGGATCATTCCAGCGCATCTTACTGAGTGGACTTTCTGTCATGTTCAGTATAGCACAGTATGGGGGTCCACTTGAACAAGACTGCTTGACATTAATCATTGTTAATACCACAAGAATCAAGAAGTTGTATTTCATTCTGATGCATTGTTTTCAAGTCGTCTGACTAATCGTGATTAATCACGATTAGTCAGCCTTGTCGGTGACATGACCTCGACTAGGGGCTTCGACTCGATTAGCTCGAATAGAAACCTGGTCGTCCGACTAATCGGCAACTAATCACGATTAGTCGTCCGACCAAGGGCTGAACGACCATGAATTATGTATAGTATGTCTAGTACATGTCTTGGAATATAGTATATTATGTATAGTATACTATAATATGTATAATATACTATATTATGTATAGTATATGTCATGGAATATAGTGGACAACTATATGGACGACCAGGACTGACTAGACTCGACTAGTCGCCTTGGTCGACGACTAATCGCAACTAATCGTCTGGTCGGTGGCGACAAGAATCTGATGTGAAGTTCTAGCATTAAGCTTTCACCCAAGGTTCCATAGTTGCAATATAAAATATTGTGCATTGCAGTTGAGCTATTTAGATTCCATTTCTTAATAATTTAATGCACAATTTTGCTTTGATTTTCCATTTCACATCATATCCAAGATGCAATATCTTTGGGAAACATACAAAACATTCAAGATATAAGTACGTTGTATGAATTTTAGTTCAGTTCCACTAACAGAAATATTAGGAGAAAAATGATCACGTGAACGAATTTTGTTTGTTCCTGAACCATCTAATTTTGGTACCGACTTATTAATATGCGATGATATTTTGGTACCACTTTTCGTTCGGAACTCTTGTTTATGATCAATGTTACTGATTTCTATAGAATGCTTGCCTTTCCCTTTTACCTATGAATCTTTTTGACTTATGGAAAATTCTTTGCTATAGCAGAGGATGATCACCAGGTGCTATTCGTTGATACCAAACTCTAATGAGATTTCAGTCGCCTGAAGATGTAACCAAGAGGGCTGTCGATTATGACAATGGTAAAAATGATATGTTCAATGTAATAAACTGGTGTTTGACTGGGATTCACTTACAGCCTGCAATGAGTGCCTCAAAAGATATCGAAGATGCTATTTCTCTTCGGTTATTCAGATTATCATACTGTACTTTTACATTCAATGCGCATGTCTTTCAATTTCCTGTTACTATTTGCAGTGATGTACATTGGACAGATGGTTGTAGAATACATATTTTCCACGCTGCAAAGTTTTGAGGATTTGATTCTTCGGTGAGAGCAAATTACTTGCGTTCGTGCTTTTGCTTGGCAAAAAAGAGGGGTACCTGACCTCTGTTTTTAATTCTTTACTGAAATATTTCTTGGCGATACGGCAGTTTATTGAAGCGTTATGGTTGGTTGTCTTCAGTTTTGTTTATTGATTGTTTCCCCTTTTTCAAGGCTGCATAGTGTACATAATTTTTCTCAAAATTTTTTAATCAAATTTGGAAAACATGCATCTTAAGGCACCGAATTCTTCAGCCATTCCGATTTCGGCCACAACCTTCGTGTAAACCAACCGACATGCCACCCTTATTCGAAACGGAATTAATAACGCCCTACCGGGCAGTAGTTTTCGATGAAGCAGTGACACGTGTGATGTCGCAGTGATAAGTATGCTACAAGGATTACCCATGCCAACTCAAACCAAATAATGAAACAGTAGTTGTAAAAAAAAGAAACGATTGAAACAGTAACAGATTCTTACTTCGACAACGTTTTATCCAAGCTTTCTAAAGTTCTGGCTTGGACAACGAATTAAGGGAGCATAACAATAGCACGTTCTGAGTACCAACTGCAAGCACCGCCCATTTTTATCTCTAAAAAAGATCAAAATCATAAAAAGACTTTACAATTACAAATCACATGCTACACAGCCACATCTTAAACCGTCAAAAACGTATTTTTGGAGGCTGAAAAGGCAAAAACGGTTGAGACCACTCTTCGGATCTATTTTACAGTGCACATAAGCACTTCACCTGCAAATTTATATCAACAAACTAGACATACAAAATTATCTCATGCACCTATGTTACCAAGCCAGAAAAACAAGGGAAACTGTGCAATTGCCATGAAGAGAAGGAAATAATGCTGCCGTGATGAGTGCCGCTCGCTGCTCCTCATCTCGGTGAAGAGCACCCTCTTCATTGTCCTGACCAAGAACACACCCATGCACAGGCTCATCCATGGCATCACAACATAATACGAGTACGCCCAAATGAGCCTTGCAACAACAGCAAGTGAAAGCCCAGCAAATAAATAGCCACCATAAGCTACCAGGTCAAGTAGTGGCACCTCACCACCGCCCATCGAGTAAAGTAGACCTTTCAGGATTACAATCTGCAAGGTCCATCCAATTACCGCTCTTGTAAAATGCAAATTGATAGCTTCTGGGGTAAACCTGTGCAATTAAGATCCATGTTGTTAGGGCATCCACCTGGAACCATTATGTGACTGAAAAATGATCGTCAAAAACTCACTTTCCCATGAAACCTAATGTGAAGCCTGCAAGAATGATGAAGCTTCCAAATGCCATGAAAGGGATGTACAGATCTGGTGCATTTATGTCATAGATTGGAGGTTTATAGGACAAACGGCCGCCAACAGGTTCACTTATCCGAGTCCAGTGGCCCTACATATATATATATATTTTTTTTTTTCCCCAAAATACTCATTACTCTTGGTAGATCAGTAAAAAAAGAAACAGATTTATAAACAGTGAATTATGAGAGAAAACCTACCCTGTGAAAGAATGGAAACAATATAACTTTCAACTTGTTCCGGACATATTGATCGTTCACATGGAAGTAATACTGTGGGTTGGAGAAGTATCTATTGATCTGAAAGAGTAGAAACACTAAGAAAAAAATGCAAGTACCGATAATTTTGATGGTCAAGGTTCGCCGAAGGCTTCTTACATTGGTTTGCATGAATTCTGAACTAGAATCCAAGAACTTCCCTCCATATGCTTCTAAGCCAGTTCGAATTAGACCTGAGCTTGGACCATTGAATGCATTGCCAAACTGGCCAGGTTGGGGATTTTGTGGAGGCATCTGCATGCCAGGAGGATTCCCATAGCTATCATACATGGCTGCAATGAAAAAGCATGTCAAAAAAGAATGTTAAGATAAACGACAGTGATTCAACTTATGTGGCGGCGAATGAAAGTCGAACAAATATCGTCAGCATAATGTGACATGCAATATAACAAATCCAAAATAGGGTTATTTAGCATACTGCTCAGATGGCAGATGCTTTTGCCGTTTTACTCAATCATGAGGTATATAACATCATAAAATACAGAACAGAACATGACATCAGAGTACAATACAGTAGACGAGAGAATTTACAAAGATGGTTGTCAAACAGACACTACCCTCTCTGAAAATCTATATGGCAGTCCATAGTAATTCACGTCATGTTTCAGTAATAATATTCATTCTATGCTTCAAACCATGCCATGTCTGTACAACAATTCCAGTAAAGATGGGAGCACTATTTATGATGTAGGAAGCAGCTTTCTGGATATCGTAATATATTAAAATGCGTGCATTCTCTTGCAAAATGTCAATCCACATCATCAACAAAATTGAAATTGTTCGATCCTGCTGGTGTAGAGAACAGCAACCGTCGGATCGCTCCATTCAACTTTATCTCTAGGCCCTTCAAGAAGACTCGAATCCCGGCCCTTCTCCTGCCCCTTCTCGCGCGGCGCCTCACCCTGCACTTCATCACCGATGCCTTCCTCTCTGCGCTGCACTCCCCGCAGCGTTCCGCCTCCTCCCCTTCCTTTTCTCTGCCCTTGTCATGTACGGTCGTACGTATACGCGGAGGCGACGTGCACGCGACGTCCGACGGGCCGCAGAGCGCGCCCGCGACCAGACTACGCGCACGGACGACCATTCTCCTGGAACCGAAAGTGGCTAGAAGGAAGGACGGAGGAAGTTTAGAATATCCCTTAATTATAGGAGTTATTGTTTAATTATAGAAGTGTGGTTTCCT